>CAJUYH010000643.1:0-60943 GCA_910591685.1 Galerucella tenella
ATTTGGTAATTTCCAGCTTTAATTTCAAAGTTATAAAAGATAGAAATTATTGTACTGCCCCCGTTTACATCATCTCATGGGAACCTATCAACTTTAAAACAAATGAAAATAAATTATATCAGTTGGTGATTTAATTGCTATGTTAAATTGGCGATATTTGTACATTTATTAGTCAAACATTAATTGTAGCTTTCATACTTCCATCAAATATTAAATAGGCATAAAGTTATTGAAAATATGTCATGTAAAATATTGGCCTTACTTACTTTGATAGTATTATTTGTAACAGAAGGTATGTTCCTGTGTATAAATATGTATTAAATAAACATGCAATCGATACAATTTTATTTATAAAAGGTGACAAACATTATTAGGTAGACCGACGTTAATTATTATATTTTGTCCAGTTGTACTTGGGAACATTTTATATAGCTCACTTTATCAAAGGGGTGTTAACAACGAGGCTATAGAAGTTTCAGGACAATTCTATTAATTGAAATTTTAGTAAACGGCTATGAAACGATAGACGATCATCCAAACTGGAGATATTTTTCATTAGAAGATTGTGGACACACAGTTTATAAAACTTTTACGGGTAGAATAATTGGAGGTAATGAAGCGAAGGTAGGTCAATTTCCGTGGATGGTGAGACTAGGATGGTTTCCATATTATCACCAAGACGAACCTTCATTTACTTGTGCGGGAACCCTAATAAATCCATCATATGTAGTAACAGCCGGTCATTGTGGAACCCGTCACACTATGTAAGTATCAGTACCTATATCTATTCATAATTTTTTGAGATGTAGAAAAATCCTTTTTTCATTCACACAATTACAGTCTCCTGCAAACAAAAATTGTCATTTCAGTAAAGCGTGTTATCAATATAGAGTCCAGTCCGGGATTATGCTCTGGACGGATGATATCTACCTTGCACTGATTAGTCGAAAATATGCCGAACTCGGTATACAAAAGTAATGTTGTCCCTTCTAATTGAAAACCAGAATGGTTCAGATGCTGCAAATGCAATACGCATATATATTCAGATGGCTCATCAAAAATGAAAGAAGGCTCATTCAGGATGTGGAGTTTACTCCAGAGCACTGAGCCTAAGGATTAAGTGGGGAATGGGAAACAATACCAGCGTGGTTCAAACAGAACTGGATGGTATCTCAATTGCCACAAAAGAACTAACCAGAAAATGAATTTCTGGTAAAATCATAACAATCTGCACTGATAGATAGACAAGCCCTATTAACATTGAACAGACAACGTGTTATATCGGGGCTAGTACCTACTAGAGTGCCACCAAGATTTAGATAACAATATTATCCTGAGGTGGGTTGAAGGGCACGACAGGAGTAAAGGTAATCGTGTAATGTGTGTATCCTACTATGATACTTGTAGAATTGACATTTTTGTGGATTTAATTTAAGGTTGAATTTCCGACATGTGCTAAACACCCTTTCGAGATTACTTAAATGATGATTTTCTGACATCCCTATTACAACTATATCATCCATATAAAGAAATGCTTTTTCTGGAGTTAATCCTGAAAATGCTATAGACATCATCCTTGAAAAACTATTTGGACTTATATTTAAACCAAATGGTAATCTTGTATACTGAAAGGAACCTTTTTCTGTGCTAAAAGATGTATATTTCCTTGAAGACGGTTCTAAGGGAATTTGATGAAAACCTGACATAAGATCTATGACTGAAAACCATTTCGACCTCCCTAGCTGATCTAAGATCGAATCTATTCTAGGTAATGGAAATTTATCTGTGACTATTTTCTTATTTAATTGCCTGAAATCTATGCAAAGTCTCCAAGATTTCTCTCCATTGATTGCCTTCTTGGGAACAAGTAAAACTGGACTGTTATAATCTGAGATTGAAGATTCAATTATACCTTGATCTAATAACTTTTGGACCTGATCGTTAAGTTCTGAAGATTGAGAATGTGGCGTGCGATAATTTTTAATATATTCTGGAGTATCATCCTTTACCAATAGCTTTTGCTCATAAAAATTATTATGCGTTAAAATGTCATTTTTTAAAGCAAAAATATCTGAAAAATTCTCACAAAGATTTATTAGCTTATCCCTAACGTATTCTGGTACCTCTAAATTCAATGTTTTTCTTAATTCTTTCATCCTATTCTTACTTTCATTCGTCACAGCATATACATGAAATAAATTTAAATCCAATATTTTAATGTTATTTGTATTTATCGACTTGCTTTCATAATTTGTATTTAAAATTCTGACATAAGGATTAGTTTTTGATATAATCGATCTTGCTATAAATATTCCTGGTAATAATTATTGTTGCTCGACAACTTTGAAAGAGTTAAATCAAAGTTATAAATATACCGATTATTGTTAAGCAAGTTGTTTAAAATTTTGGATTTTTCACCTTTCTTTTTCAAAACCCCAATTCTTTTTGTTCGTCTTCCTCTCTCCTTTCTTCACTTTCACACATTCTTACATTCCTATAATTATTGTTGAACCTATTGGTAGATCTTTCCCTAAACTCGTTTAAACTACCTTTATATCCCTTGAATCTCCTTTCTCCTTGATTCTCTTGAAATCTCCTATTATTGTCATAGTTACCTTTCCTATGAAAGTTATTTTCTCCCTTATGATTAACATAAGAATTTCTTCGCTGAGGAAAATACCTATTTCCCGACCACAACTTATTCCTATCTGCCTTATAATGCAGAACAGTCTCTGTTGACTGATTGTTTCCCACATTGATGGAAACCAGTTTAGTCATCACCTCTTGTGGTGTCGTGAAATTTCCAGCTGCTATAACGGTTTTTGTCCATTCTGAAGCTGCGTTGTCTATCACTGATTTTACTGCTGCCTCTGTAGTATACTTCATTGCTAAATGTACTGGCATTCCTTCTGCCAAATACGCGGCTTGTAAACTTTCGGTCAGTTTCTCCATTTCGGAAGCATATCCGACGAGATCTTTATTATTTTGCCTTAGTTTACTTAGTTTAGCACTTATCAAACTAGTGCTGTCTCCTCTGAGTCCTTTCTTAAGTGTATCGACTATTTCTCTCAGAGAATTCTCAGTAGTAATCAAAACCCTGGCTTTTCCAGTCAGTCTTGTTTTCACAAATAACACAGCATTTCTCTCATGCTCTGCTGCGTATACTTGAAGTAAGCTAACCGCATCTACAAAAGACTGTAGTTTGCTTGTATCTCCATTAAACTCGTTTGGTAATATCTTACCAGCTAAATTGAAAAAATCATTCATACTTAATGCCATTTTATCTTTGCTTGTTGCTTCTAATACCTTATTAATTAAATTATTACTCGTAATTAATTGAGACGGAACTTTATACCGACAATCTAACACTTGAAATGCTTTCTCTACCTTATCTCTGATTTTGTCAAAATATAAAATGCATGTATTCTGCTGATCCTCGTCTAATTTATACCAATTCTTATTTATTAACTTAGAGAAATTATTAAATGAATCACACAACTTATTTATTATATCTATATGACTTTCTGAACTTTTAGGAACCTCCTTTTTTAACACTCGCTTACTATTCTTACGTATATCTTCTAGAATTAAATTCAATCTAATCTCAAATTCTTCCCATGTTACTGCATTTCCATCACTCGAGGACATTTAAAATTAAATGATTCATTCTCAACAAAAGGAAAATTAAAAAAAATATCAAATACTAACGCAACAACGACAAAACAGAATATATCCTTAAAGTTTACAAAAAAAAAAATTCTCACCATCTTAAAGGTTCAGTGTGCTTTGCTGTAGGTTTCTTCTTATCTCCCTCTTCAGTTGTCTTCTATAGTTCTTATATATGGACCATGCGAATTGTAGCACTAAAACAACCACAATGATATACATGAGAGTCTTCACCTCCAGATCTGCTTCCATTTTCTCTTCCTGGACTATGAAATTGCTGTTGACCACACCATTTTCCTGGACCTCTTGCTTCGTTGACTTACCACCCATTTTCACAGAATTCCAATTGTTTGCAGGGTCGCCATGTAATGTGTGTATCCTACTATGGATACTTGGTGCATTAGAAGTGTGGAAGGGCCTCTGACTAGGTGGTGTTGCCGGTCACTTGGTGTGTCATCTCACAGGAATAAAACAACTACTGGAATCACTGGGACATGTTCTCTTTATTACCTTACTTTACTATGATACATTAACTCACTTATTACTAGTATTAATTAGAATATTAATTAAAAAGGATTACGATGAATAGACTACATTTAGAATAATTTAGAATGAATCAGAATGAATAAGAATGAATGTTAAAACACTTTCGTTTAATATATTTATACGACGAGTCAAGTTCACCGTTTTGTAAACATAAACAATTCTGTTTACACACTCTGAACTTGACATCATACGTGAGACCTTTCTGTTTTCATATATTTAAACGATTCATGCTATATCGACGTAAGATTCAAGGGAATTTATGTCTTCAATCATAATAATACCATAATGATAATTTAAATAATTAATAAATAATATTTCGGCCAAAAGGCATCACAATCGCATTGCCGATTCTTTAGCCAGAGAAGCGGCTGGACTAAATATTTTAGGACCCAGTGACACCTACGGCCTAAGGACATCGACAATTGCGGAACTAGCCAATCGTTACACCCATGCTCAATCCCTTAAGAGATGGGATGGAATCAAAGGATACAGAGTCTTCCTAGGATCACCCTGGGCGACCCTGGGAAGCTGGCGCCGAAGAAATATTTGACGATGACCAAATAAAACCTACGTTTAACAGTAGGATTTTCGACTGGCCACTGTCAACTAAGGAAACACCTCCATATATACTATGGGGCTAGTGGACACACCTCTATGCAGGATGTGTGAACAAGAAGATGAAACTGTCAGGCGAGTGTCCGGAGTTATCGTCGATAAGAGAGTGTGTGTCCTTAGAAGGACAGGATGGACGATGACCTAGGAGGACTTCTCGTGGAGGATGTACAATGGGTCACATGTGGCCTAAAGTGCTGCAAAGCCTACACTCACCCTCCCTACTTCACAGATACAAAACCAGAATGGATGGTTATATCTTGCAGATATCTCAACCCCGTTCAACTTATGAGTGTAAGTCAATGTCTGTTGTGGCATGTAGACAGACGAGTAGTTGTTGCTTCTTTTAGTGAACGGTCTGCTTATTAATTGGGAAGTACTTTTTCAAAAACTTTGCCAGTATTTAACTATTATCTTTGACAATCATTTTTTTATTGTTTACAGAGTTCGATTGGGTGAATATGATTCTACTATGGAAGTCGATTGTGATGAAGATGAATTGTATTGTTCTAATTATCAAGATATCGAAATAGCGGAATATGTTTTCAATAATTATAACAAATATAATAAAACTGATGATCTTTCTGTAATACGTTTAAAAAAACAAGCTGACATTAACGGTAAGTCTGGTTATCTGTATCTGTATAGTAGGAAGCGTGAGTGTAGGCTCACAATACTCAGGCCACATGTGACCCATTGTACATCCTCCCAAGGAGTTGTCCTCCTGGGTCATCATCCATCCTTCCCAGGAAGGTGGGGACAGGTCACTAAGAGACATCTCCTTTATATCGGCAGGTGTAGGCCAAGACTCACCGAACACACACTCTCTTATTGACGATAGCTCCGGACACTCGCATAAGACATGTCTGACAGTTTCATCTTCCTGTTCACACATCCTACATAGAGGTGTGTCCACTAGCTCCCTAGTGTATGGAGGTGTTTCCTTAGTTGACAGTGGCCAGTCAGGAATCCTACTGTTAAACATAGGTTTTTCCTGGTCATCGTCAAATATTTCTTCGGCGCCAGTTTCCCAGGGTCGCCCAAGGTGATCCTGGCAAGACTGCTTCCTTTGATTCCATCCTATCTCTTAAGGCATTGAGCATGGGTGTAATGTTTGGCTAGTTCCGCAATTGTCGAAGTCGTTAGGCAGTAGGTGTCACTGGGTCCTGGAATTTTTAGTCCAGCCTCTTCTTTGGCTAAAGAATCGGCAATGCGATTACTCTCACTCCTGTCGTGCCCTTTAACCCACCTCAGGATAATATTGTTATCTGCCGAGGGGTTATCTAAATCTTGGTGGTACTCTAGTACTAGCCCCGACATAACACGTTGTCCGTTCAAGGCTAATAGGACTTGTCTACTATCAGTCTACTTAATCCTTAGGCTTAGTGCTCTCGAGTAAACTCCACATCCTGAGCCTTATGTCATTTTAGCGTTGCTTGTAGAACGGGGTGATACACCCCATGTGGGTCTCACTGTCCCCCGACAATGCTCATAAGCTGCTCTTCTTGCTCTGCTGTGTACGTGAGAGTTTCATGTTAGTTTCCTGTCGAGGATAATACCAAGGTATTTCACCTTTTCCGAGAAGTCTGTACATAATAATGGTGCACACTAATAACCCTTTTTTGGTTTTGTTAAGTTAAAGGGACCGTTATCTCATAGATCAATGTCACACCGAGTACTGAGAGGTAGAAGATTGGTGACCACCAACTGAGATATTGACACTAATGACTGTTGTTCCGAGGAGAAATTTTAAACACTATTCATAAAAGCAAGAAAGCTCTTAGCAATTAAAACAATGTTGAAAATGGCACTAAATCCAAACGAAATGGACACAAACAATATCAAAATAACTATAAGAACGATACACACGTGCTGTGTAAAGAACGCTTGTTTATCCTAAAGGTGCTTTGTTGTGGTGTAATTTTGTAGTAGTAGTAGAGAAATGTTAGCTTAGCTTTAAATTACTATTACTGTTTTAAAAGGAGTTGATGTGTTGATATATTTAGGGAGTAGGTAAATACCTAAGCCAGTTAAATTTGTTTTTTTACAGATTTTGTGAGACCTATTTGTTTACCCAGAGGAACGATAGTTGACAAAGATTTAACCGGTAGACAAGTTCAAGTTGCCGGTTGGGGATATGTGGATAGCGATACTTCAACTGTACCTACCAAACTAACGTACGTTACACTTCCAATAATTGACAGAAGTGAATGCGACACTTTGTACCAACATACATTGACATCTTCTCAGTTATGTATAGGAACTGCAGGTATTTCAAGCAAACTATATTTATAATGATTGGTGTTATCGATTTCTATTCATAATTTTAGGAAAAGATTCTTGTAATGGAGATTCCGGAGGTGGAGTAACTAAACTAATGAAACTAAATCATACATTTAATTTTTACTTGATTGGTATCGTTTCTTATGGAAAAAGTGATTGCGGAAAAGGTCCTGCTGTATATACTTATGTCGCTAAATATTTGAAAGAAATTTTAGATGCCGTTACCCAATAAATACTTTTTATTGATTTTGTCATATGGCACAGTGGGTTTTATTATTAATTATAAATAAAAGAAAAAAATTAATTAGCTCTTTGAAACCAACTGACAACACATATTATTATATTTCAAATCGTTGTAGATATGACGGGAATTGAATGAACAAAAAGGTAACTATTATTGACATTGATTGACTGATTATTCAGTATCACCAATCGGGGGCTTCGAGTCCCTGGCACCTCAATCTTTAAACTTTTTGCTGCTTTGGCTGTACCGTTTATGTTAAGAGACTGGTAGTCTTTATCAATCTCAACAGCCTTTTCAGTAAATCCTTCTTGGAAAAATCCTTTCTTGAGCTAGTAGTCTATATCTCCAATGAGTGCTACACTTTGGATAATCAATGTTCGAGGCTGATTCCTTCTCTTCCGATAAATACCAGGGGTATGTTCTTTCTTGTATCCCAATTGTATGCATGTGCTTCTTTAGTAGCACGGAGGTGTAGACTCCGTTTCACATTAGTAGAACTAAGAAACCACGTGAAGTTCGCGTACTATATTGCGCTTAGGCCAACGTGGATTCTGTTTATCTATGTCGCCTCGTAACGACCATTTCATATCATTGGCGTTACAAAAGATGTTTCATGCCGCAATTTATTTGTTCACACCATATCATTGGTCTACCATCATCCACATCATTACAAAAAAGACCTTTTCTAGCTTGTCAAACTTCTGCTTGGAATGGGGGTATGTTTGCAATAAAATTTCGAAGTATCTCTTCACCCAGCTGTGTTTTTAACGAAACGCAATATTAAACCACAAAGTAGTACCTATAGACTCCACTTCACATAATAAAAAGCGACGAGAAGTTTGCCAACTGTCTTGTGCAGAAGCCAAAATCGGTCTTATTTATCTATATCGCCTCGTAGCGACCGTTTCATGCCATTGGCATTACAAACGATGTTTCATTCTGACAGCCATTTTATTATTGAGGTTGTGTTCGATGCAATCATTTATTGGCGAATAATTTTAATTTTTGAATATTTCAAGACGCTTAGCTAGATTATCTGTGAGTACTGTATGTTTTATTTGATCTAAAACCATGTCTCCTAAAAAACTTGCACAAAATGTGAAAACGCAACCTTACTGATTAGAAGTCAACTAAACAATATCGTGCTGATTTTGACAACAAGTTTGTGCATATGACTGTATCTTCACGTGGGTTCTTCTTACGGAGTCTACCTTTAAATGAACTCGAACAAAACATCATAATTACCAAAGCCATGTCCCAAGGCAAGAGCACAGCGAATTCCTGATGAAAAATTGACCTAAATTAACACAAAATCTCATAATCCGAAATGGCGACCTTGCTCAATATTCGTGAAAATTTGCTTTTGCCCGAAATCATCTAGCATGGAATGATGAGAACTGGAGTTAGGAACTGTTTCAAATAATTCGCGTTTTTGCCTCATCAGATCAATTTGAGAGTAAAAAGGAGACTTTTGGAGGAATACGAGATCCAGCTTGTAATGACGAGTGACTTTGGAGATGGGTTGGTGATGGTTTGGACGCGAATTCTTTCAAAAGCATGCATAGACTTGGTTTTATCGAGAATAACTCACTGGCCTCTCACATGTACATTTCGCATGATCTAGCAGAACATGTTATACCTTTCATGTGATTTAAATTTAATGCTATACCGCAAGTAGCCAGAGTTTGCAGGAGTATGTAGATGACGACGGAATAAGGTGGTTTGATTGGACAGACAGCATGATGAGTTGGTATTATAGTGGGAGCAACGTATACGGAGTCATACACACCATGTCCAACTTTACAGGAGTTGAGAGTGTTGATATTGAAAGTGAAGTAATATCGAGCAAAATGTCATTATCAACTGCATTGAACGCAACCAACGCAAGAGTGGAGAATATTGGATTTTATGTACATTCGCTTCTCAAACACCCTCAGCTCTGGAGATCTTTTCAATCAATGATTTACTTTGTATATTTATATCCCATATACCAACGAACTCTCAGGAAAACTAAAATTTATATTGTCTGAACATAACATTAGTCTATGTCAATGAAGCTCAAACTGCCCAAAATGATATATAGGTTTGACAACCTAACTTCTATAACGGCCACAAACATACAAAACATGCTTCTAAAGCCCTACATAAACACATGACAGAAAAGCACAAAACAAAACTACTAACACTATAATCATCGGAACCTATAATTAAAGAAATGATACATGTAAGAAAAAAAATACTGTTAACGATAAATAAAATCTAAAACTTGAGTCAAATTTATCAGAATTTGATAAACTAACAAATTAATTATCAAAAACTACACATTTTTTCATCTGATATTCAAATACCGTGCATCTCTCACCTCTCTCTTTCTTACTGGAGAATAAAAAACTTCCCACCATTGTCGGATGCGTTTTTAAAAACCATCTCAGATATTAGTCACATTAACAACCAATCCATTTTCCCAATTTACTATAGTATAATTATGGTTCATTGATATTCCGAACAACAGTCATATATACTCATCATATTCGGACTTACCTAGTTTAAATAAGTTGATCTTGAAAACCACATTGGCTATCATAAATCAGGATGTAATAAAAATTTATACAGATGGGTCAAAAAATGATGACGGGACCGGAGCAGCTATTTTTGTTTCTGCACAGCTGAAGCACTAGCTGTGAGAGAAGCTTTACACTGGTGTAGTTTGAATTCATGTCAAAACGTGGCCAATGGCCATCATGACGGATTCTAAATCTGTATTGCAAGCAATAGAGAGTTCTCCATCAAAATGTTTCAGGCAACATCTTATTTTTGAAATTAAGCGGTTGCTATATTACTTCAAAAATAGTGGGAAGAAAATTCATCTTATCTGGGTGAAAGGACATTGCGGGATAGATGGAAATGAAAGAGTGGACCACGAAGCAAAAGTGGCATGTAGAATATCTAAGTTAACTAATACCCAATCAATTTCGGATAATATATCAATGGCTGATATCAACCATATCTTTTTTGCATGTGAGGATCGACTGACAGAAAGAACAGAACTTTATAATTCTCTCATAGCCTACAACTTTCCCATGCCTGTTAATTTATGTTCACTTCTGGCAAAAAACGAAAAGGATATTTTTGACCTACTTATACGGTTTATTAATGATGCTAAACTGGAAATGTAGACTTTTCCTTCAGATTAATATCTAGACTCTCTTTACTCCCTGTGGTTAATGGACACCGTCCGAGACCATCTCTCTCTCTCACACACATACAGTTCTGAAGTAAATACTTGTATAATTTTAATTTAATTTCCATATATTTTTCGGGAGTGATATTTGTCGTTCTTATTTCTTTGGCACTTAGTTACCCTGAAATTCTTGATTATTTTTCTAACTATCATCATTTTGTATGGGACTTTCACAAATCCTTCATGGGACTATTCATAAATAAGTGTAACAACCCGTGCGCAAAAATTACACAAGGGGGGGCTTTAAGCATATTTTTATTGGTAGGTTAAGTTATAAAGTTTATTAATAACTACAAAAAGCTATTGGTTTTCCATGAAGGAGTTTAATTATTATGAATGAAGAACTTTATCCTGCTAGGTAGGGGAAAGTGGGGGAGCCGTGCGCAGCGGGTGACCGTGCGCATTACTGAAAAGTTAAATTTCGCGGTATTTTGGCAACTAGGCGGTGGTCCAGCGGTCAGCCAGGACTATGAACGGTGACTCTAGCATTTCAGTTGTTTACAATATTTAAATCTATGTATATCAACATATCCTGTTATTATTTTATGCCTAGACGAAATAGGACGGTCAGTTTTTAATTACTTATTGGATTGTTCCAAAACTAATTTTATCTTGAAGAACATTAATAACTGCGTATATGCACGTGTTTTGGTTAAATATAACAAAGTAGTTTTCGCTGTAGTGAGTGATTTGGTTTTACAGGCATAATGGGGTAATCATGCGCGAAAATGCGCATCATTCCCCCTCTTATAATTAAATGGTAATAATGATGAACTGGAAAAAGCTTATTTTACCATTCCAACTACCAGCTACTACAAAAAAAAATGTCAGGAGCCAGAGAAAGCTAACGTAGCGAACAGAGTAAGGAGGAGTATTGACCAATCACCTGAAATTAAAAAAGGGAAAAAGAGTGAACTGGAATCCTCTGATTATTCCGAAATAACTGATGACATGGGTGACAGTGACATATGTGATGATGATGAGATAGATGATATCAAGCTATGTTCCATCATCGCAGGAACAACCATTAAATGTTGCGTGCGGAATTTGTGGGGAACAAGGGAAAACCGAGTTATGGTATAGGTGTGCCACTTGTGGCTCATGGAACCATGCAGCGTGTACCGGTGAAGACTCCCCTAACCAGTATATTTGCGATTTTTGCAAATATGATTAATAAATTCGTTGTAATAATAAATATTTTCCATTATTTCTTGTTTCAATCTACGCGCATGATTCCCTACCCAAAGCGCACCATTGCCCCATAGGATGGGAATTATGCGCAAATGCACTTTTGTACTTTTGAATTTTTTTTTGTGATTAAGGTAACAACTATAGTATTTCTGATAATATTACTTGATAGTAAAATAACATCGGTTTCTATTGCCACTTACACATTTTCTCTAACATTCATCTAGTAGCAATAGAAACTCGTTCAAAACTTTTTGAACATCGATTTCAACATCACCAAAACTTTGGGGTTTTAGAAATAATGGCATATCAAATTTACCGTAAAAAAGCACTTTTCTCATCTTTTTTATTATCAATATTTCATTGCTTTAGACCGTAATATTTTGAAGCGGAGCATGTATTATTTTTTATTCGTTTGGACCACTCTATATATAATCATTATCCCATCTACCCATAATATAATTTTGTTATGTTCATTACTAACTTTTTCAATAGTAAATATCAGTACACTTCATTTGCTGACTAGTGTATTTCAAGCAACTATAATACGTCACATAAAATTACGTTTCCTGTTAAGCCACTACCTCAGACGCTGGTGTTTGGTATTTCCAAGGCTGGCTGGGTAACTAACGTTTGACCGAAAGATCAACATGGGTCATCAGCGAATCAACTTTTAAACTTGTTCAGTGTTTTCTTTAATTTTGATTCGAATGTATTTACAATAATTTGTGATTTTTAATAAATTAGTTGTTAGAATGGATTGTGATTTAAAAATTGTAACACTTTCTTTAGTTTTATTTGGATTATTCCGTATTTGTATAGCACGTAAGTATTTCTATTTATTTATTAATAGTTTCAGTAATTGTTTCTCAATATGATATTTTAAGTAGGTACTTATGGGTATTTATCATGTCTTTTCTGTTCATTCCTTGACCTCTCACGATGATAGCGAGAGTTGAAATACATATATATATATATATTATATGTTAAACAGTTTATACACTTTTTTATATTAATAATAACTAGATTTTATTTTTACGAATATTATTGTTCCCTTTTTTTAAATAATATATTATGGCACATTGATGTTTATAAGTATTTAGTAACACCTTATATATTACAAGGTATTCTTCTTTATTTATTTTTGATTAGTCATTATTATTAAATAAAAACTTGTACAGAGACATATACATGTTGATACAATTTAATTTTTCTCGTTTAATTAGAATAGAAAGGAATGACCTTGAATAAACAAACTAAGGTAAATAACAAAATATATTATTTTGAAATTAGGTTTTTCTATTTTAAAACCAATATTTATAAATTATCAACAGCTTTCTGATTGTAGCATTATATCAGGTGCGTTTTTTTTGAGAATAAAATATATAAAATATGTAACATTCGTATCAGCATCTAAAACATCATATGGAGTAAAAGTATGCGTATACATAACGAAGTCTACCGTTGAAAGTGCTGCTGGAATTGTATAACAATTATGCTTTTCTACATGCTCGTATAAAAAAGGGGTTCTTTACCACGAGACCGTCTGTTCAAGTCTCCGTTAACACTGGAGCCGAATTAAATGGCACGTGGTCTTAAATAGAGCTGTACAACTCCTAGGTCCCCTACACCAGTTTGAACTTAACTGGATGTGTTCCATATAGTTCGGCGTCACCTTTCAGAATCATGTCTTCAGATCCAGCTGTTTACACCGGTTTTTGGTGTGTCAAAAACTTGTTCTAGTTCAGAGTGTGTGTCATCTGACTATCTTTTTACAAGTTCGTCAGTTTTTTCATCTCTCTCCATACCCTGGTGATTTGGTATCCATGTCAGCTTGTCTTCATTCTTTTTCGCTTCTTAAGTTCTTTGATGCAATCCCATACTAGACATTACATTCTGACTCAAGATAGTATTCAATTGCTTCCTGACTGTCTGACATAATATGGATCAGCTTGCCTAAGGGAGCTCTTTTTTTTTTCTCTCGCATTGCAGTATATGGTTGATATAATACCCTTCTTGGTGTGCGTCATCGATTGTTAATGTCTTTCTAACACATTACGTAGGAAGAAATGGAAGAAAAGGCAGGTCTTTGATTAATCCTAATCGAAATATCACAATAATGAGCCGTTTAAATGTATTACAAACGTTAACCCTAATCTTTGACTTACAAAAATTTGATTGGTTGATGTTTAGATTACGCTTAAGCACAACCTATCAATCGAGAGTTTAAAATACTATGAAGGCGTCACTTTCGTAGTGGCAATAAGTCTTACGTCTTTTGTTGCTTTCGTTTATTTGGGGTGCGTGACGCCTCAGTCGTCACGACTTTTGAGCAAATCGAATACGATTTTTTAGAATCCTCAAAACCACCTGACATGTGCCAGTGCCAATGAATTTCCTGTGTTGTTAGAAGAACAGTTTTCAATTATAATGTTTTTGATAATAAAATTTTGAATATTTGGATATTTTTAGTAAGGTTTAAATCGTTTAAATCGAAAACGCTTTATTTCTAATTTCACACTGACAGTTCTTGACAGGTCTGTACTTTGTTGTTTACAGTCAATTATTATTTATGAGAAGTGAATATTAATCTTACTGCTCGTCTTACTGTTTTATTTATATGAATAATACAAAAATATACATGAATACACGGAAAAACATAATTATTTTGAAAGTTCTCAAGTATTTTCAGTTAGAAAAAGAAGCTGGTAATTATTAATTGCATAGCCTTTTCGAATTTGGCTAAATACAATCCTGATGATCTTATTTATCAAATTTAAGTTTGGCTGTATATGTCAAAATAGCAAATAAAATAAACGACATGCCGAAAACCCGGATATACGTCACAATCGATGACGCACACCAAGAAGGGTATTATTTTAACTATACCCACGCTTGAAAACAGAGGTTTAAATTTCCCGGACTTCTTGCAATTGTCATTTGGTTTATTAGAAACTTATTCTAGCTATTAGTATATGGATGCCTCCCTGTATTACAAGATGAAAGGGAGGTAGGTCTTATAGTAAAGTTAAAATAATACCCTTCTTGGTGTGCGTCATCGATTGTGACGTATATCCGGGCTTTATTTGCCATTTTGACATGAAGCTAACCTCAAATTTGATGGATAAGATCATAAGGATTGTATTTAGCCAAATTCGAAAAGGCTATGCAATTAATAATTACCAGCTAGCTTCTTTTTCTAACTGAAAATATTTGAGACCTATCAAAATATTGATGTTTTTCCGTGTATTCATGCATATTTTTGTATTATTTATATAAATAAAACAATAAGATTAATATTCACTTTTCATAAATAATAATTGACCGTAAACAACAAAGTACAGACCTGTCAGTGTGACAGTAGGAAAAGACGTAAGACTTATTGTCGCTACGAAAGTAACGCCTTGATAGTATTTTAAACTTTCGATTAATAGGTTGAGCTTGAGCGT
Organism: Galerucella tenella; assembly: GCA_910591685.1. Taxonomy (NCBI): domain Eukaryota; kingdom Metazoa; phylum Arthropoda; class Insecta; order Coleoptera; family Chrysomelidae; genus Galerucella; species Galerucella tenella. The sequence continues at coordinate 15,230 of CAJUYH010000643.1, forward strand.
AATCTAAACATCAACCAATTAAATTTTTGTAAGTCAAAGATTAGGGTTAACGTTTTAAACGGTTCATTATTGTGATATTGTGATCAGGATTAATCACAGACCTGCCTTTTTTTCCATTTCTTCCTACGTAATGTGTTAGAAAGACATTAACAATCGATGACGCACACCAAGAAGGGTATTATTTCAACCATACCTACACTGCTGCTGTACGATTATCACCCATGACTTCAAACATGCCTTTACTTAGCATCATCATAGCCATTCCTAGACGAGTTTTTGGCAACCATACCAAAGAAGCACATGTTCTACCGGGTTGTACGAAAGTCTTAGAAAAATGGACAGTAATAAGCTGATGGGTAAATAGTATCCAGAATAGTAAAAAATAATAATAAAATAAATTTTTAGAATTCCACATTTAAGTCGTATCAAAATATGTTATGATATCGCCTGTACCTACAATCAATGTTAATATGAATGTTCATATATGGTTATTAAACATTACACAAAAGTAGATTGAAAATAATATGCCGAACGATGGGGAATACCTTGTCGTTTTCTTACAGATCAGTTTAATTATTTTAAGTAGCTAGCCAGTACGTTGGGATTTCCACAAATAAGTTTATGTATCGAGTTTAATTCTACAACTATGAGAATACTTTGCTTCTCGTTCAAATATTAAAATATCAGCTTGTATCTCGTATACAGAAAAAGACAAGTTGTTTTGAAGGATAGTTAATTTATTTATTTTTTCAGAGACTGATCCCTGTTTTAATCCACCACATGGACAAACGGGTGACTGTAAAATACTCACCGAATGTGAAAGTCTATTTAATATTTTGAAAGTTCGTCCTATTAAGGCTGCTGATGCTAATACACTGAGGCAGTCTCAATGTGGGTTCGAAGGTACATTGCCAAAGGTATGCTGTCCTCTCGATGATAAGCGTGAATCAACCACCGAAAAGCAAGTCAGTTATGAAAATGGTGAGTAGTTTTTTTTTAAATTATTGATGCCTTTTTTTATAGAAGGATTCATCTATATCGCAATTTAACCAAAAATCTTTTTTAACTTAGCTTTTTTGCAAGAACAATTATATATAAGTGTCTTACTGTCAATTTGTGGAAAGACGTGCAGGGGGTTTATTCACTAACAGTGAGAGCTCCTACGAGAATAAACACTTCTAAAATGCGCATGCGAGCTCTCTCGGAATTGCAAATTATGATATAGCCCGCATGCGCACTTTATTTTATAACTGTGTACTCTCGTAGGAGCTCTCATTGTTAGTGAATAGACCCCCAGAACGTTTTTATGGACTTCCCATATCAGACCACTTATAACTATTCTCAACTGTTTCGGAAATATTAAGTGTTTTGAGACTTATCACAGAAATTAACATTAAAAAAAGGAAATCATTTCATTTCACATTACGCTCAATATTTATTTTCCATTTTGCTGTTGGTATTGAGAAAAAGAGTAAAAAACATTCCGGCACACTTGTTTTATTTGGTGTTCTGTATACGTATCTGTAGAGTGGGGAGGGTGAGTGTAGGCTCACAGCAGTTGGGCCACATGTGACCCATTGTACATTCTCCCAAGGAGCTGTCCTCCTAGGTCATTGTCCATTTATATCGGCAGGTGTATGCCAAGACTCACCGAACACACATACGCTTATTGATGATAACTCCGAACACTCGCATTTCAGTTTCATCTTCCTGTTCACACATCCTGCATAAAGGTGTGTCCACGAGCTCCATAGTATAAAGGGGTTTTTCCTTAGTTGACAATGGCCAGTCATGAATCCTACTGTTAAACGTAGGTTTTTCCTGGTCATCGCCAAATATTTCTTCGGCGCCAGCTTCCCAGGGTAGCCCAGGGTGATCCTGCAATACTACATCCTTTGATTCCATTCCATCTCTTAAGGGATTGAGCATGGGTGTAAAGTTTGGCTAGTTCTACAATTGTCGAAGTCGTTAGACCGTAGGTGTCACTGGGTCCTAAAATTTTCAGTCCAACCTCTTCTTTGGCTAAAGAATCGGCAATGCGATTTCCTTTACCCCTGTAATGTATATTCACCGTCTTCAATAAACTTCATTACTCGAGTAATACTGCTTAAACTGACACTCGTTGCCAATACGACACGCTCCTGATCTTTTTTAAAGTTTTTTAATGGTTGATTACCTACAGCCTTTTTTCTCATAAAATGAATAACATTAGCTTCAACTTCTTATGTTTGACTATCTTTAATTTTGCCTTTGAGACTTGATTGATACTCCATTATTTTAATAATAACTTTTCCTAGACTGTACGTAGATGTTTCCTTGCTCAATTTCTCACAGCAGCTGACTGCTCCTGCGCACGACGAATGCGCATCGTGGGCTTGAACGCTTTCAAACCTTCAGGTCTTTGTGTCCTACTGTATTTCCACCTCTTACAGCTGATATATTCAACCATTGTGCACTTGGGGGATGTGGACATATTTAAAAACCCGCGTTTCTTCCCACGTCTGACAAGCTGTAGGCTGATGCACAATGAGAGTAGATTCCTTTCAATGATAATTTAATATTCCCGCTTGAAAAAATCTCAATAAAAGGTAGGAGAATGTACAGTTCCTGATGACTCACCCTCTATGTATAAGTGATGTATACTTTTTGTGCGGTTGAAGTTATCCGGTAGCAGCAAAAATTGTGATATACCAAAAAAACTTACCCACTTTCTAGGTAATTTGGAAAATCCCCGTTTTAGTAGGTTTAAAGTAGTTTAATTCTTTTACATCACGTAATTTATACTTATGAACATTTCTTCTGTGATTAAAGATATTGGACTTGGAAGTTGAATTAATTTCACTTCGGATTTCTTCTCAACTTCTTAACTATCTAAAATCACCCAGAATTCATTGGAAATAAACATTTTTTCGGTATTTTAATAACAGGTAGTTCAAATTTAATATTTAATTAACCAATGCGATGCCAGAGAAGTGTCTGAAATGGAATTGATTGAACATGGATCAGTACACTAAAAACTGCATTACGGATGATTGGAACAAAACATCGGATATGCTGGATTTACGTACTTAAGCAGGGAAACAACAAACTCCTGGTTAAAGAAATCCTCGCTGTTTCTGACCAATCAAAGAGCCAATCGAAATGCACTATAATAATCAATATATCAACCAACGAGCTGTATTTGATATGGCATTAAATGAAAAATGTGGAAAGTGGAAAGACCTATCAGGAGGTCGGTATACTCCACTGGAATTTTAGAATACTGGCATAGTGTACCTACGATTGAACCAGTAATCAACCATCAGCCAACCGTACTGATGTCACTGTTTTCATTTTCTGTGACGTTCATTTCAATTTATGTCGGACCAACTGTACATAATGAATATTTTTTTCAAAAGCGACTTCAGTTTCTTGATCTTGTTTTAAAAAGGTTGTGTTTATTTTAATATCATTTTTATCGGAAGATTACTTCAAAATAAGTTATCTAGGTCTACAGTATAGTAAGGAGAATATTTATTTCTGCAATAAAATGAATTTTAATTAATTTTATACTATGTTCAATAATAGTATATTATTAAACGAGCAACTTATGATAGCCATTATTCACGCTGGGTGACGTTTGCGTCCCGAGCCGCAGGCGAGGGGCGCAAGTCACCCAAGTGAATATTGGCCATACATTGCGAGTAGAATACTATACTTTGTCCACGACCCTTGATTTCTTTATTAAATAAAAGTCAACTAACCTCCAGTTCATGAAGTTATAATATGTAAAGATATGGCAGCAGTTCTATAGTAGTTAATTTCGCCGCTTTTTTTTATTTCTGTTGGTGTACAAGAACGTTCATTCCCACTATCCGAATTCAATGAATTCATCGTTGCAGTAATATAGCAAGTTCGTAACAATTTGGTATTACTAACGTCAAAATTAAATAATTTGACATATATAGAGATGGGCGATACCGTGTAAAGTATCAATAGAACGTACCGTTATAAATATATTGTTTTGAAATACTTGATATTAGAAAATATCGTTATGAAAAGTATCAATACTAAAGATTCCGATATTTTATCGATACGATATATTTCAGAAACAAATTTCCTGAACAAAATACACAGATTTAAAAGTTTATTCCATATTGTACCCCCATCTCTAGTCGTGAATTATGAACCATAATACACTCCAGTGTATTATGAACCATAATTCACTCAGGTAGATATATGGGTACCATATCCTTTTTGTTAGGAGGTAAAATATCGACTTATTATTAGGTGGTCGTGGACAAATCTATTTATAGACTTTTAATACGAGTAGGTACTTGGGGATTTCCTCGAAAACAATATTTTTCATATCACGATTATTAACCGATTCGTAGGTAAACATATTAAATTAAAATTGTTGGTACCTATACCTTATTATCTTTTTAGTTGGTAGTAATGGAATAGTTACTGATCTTGTTGATTATTTTCAGAAAAATTGGTATAAGAAACCGAACAGAAACAGCTAAATTTAATATTGAATACAAATCTGCAGAATATTTAAATATAAACATAATTACATGAGTGGAATGCATAAAAAAGTAGTTAGACAATGGGCGTTCTACACACTGGGAAATAACTAATTATGGTGATAAAAATTGAATTAGTGATAGATCATAATAGTTGGGTGAACACTTACTGTCCACATTTATGGAACAATTCACTAACAAATATAATTAAAAATCTATGTTAAAGTTAATGAGAAATCGTAAAATGAAAACTGATGTTACGTAACAAACAAAGCAAATGACGCAGAATTTAACTTCTTTCCTACAATAAGAAAACATCCAACTTTGAATGATGTTAGAGCATTGCTTATTTGAGTGGGTTATGTTAAGTTGGGCCAACTATAATTCTGATATTTCCGTGTCTAAAAGGCACTCACCGCTCAAGGCAGTGAAATTGAGAAAAAATGTTTGAAATTTTGAGCTTACCGATAACAATGGAATATTTTTGACACATGATTAAACTTTTAACCCAATCCAGCATTATATTATCAAATTATTGAGATTATTTTTCCACTTATAGATTCATTTTATGCTGCAGAACGCAGTTATTGTTCTTCATCTTCATTACTTAATAATGTTTAATTCCATTTTATTTATTCACTTAACAATCACATGGATTGAAACTTCAAAAGTGTGAGCTAATCAAAGACATTTTCTAGACCTGTCCCAACAGTTTTATTTTTGTTATTTCACTCTCAAATGAATTTCAAATTCACCAAACTAACTAGCTTTATAATTATTTACATAATAATTTTCTATTTTGGTATTTTCCAGCGAAGCCTGCGGACAGCAGCCTTTTGCCATCAACAGATGTATGTGGAGGAGCCAGTTTTGACAACAGAATCTATGGTGGAAACATCACTGACATCGATGAATTCCCTTGGATGGTTTTGGTGGAATATGAAAGAGGTGGATATAATGATCATGTAAATTAGTCAATATCAATTAGTTGAAATAATACATTTCTAGATAATGGAAGACATGGGTTCTATTGCGGAGGTGTACTAATCAGTAACAGATATGTTTTGACTGCCGCTCATTGTCTAAAAGGAAAAGATCTACCCAAATCATGGAAACTGTGAGTAATTTTTATCGCTACTTTCAAAAATTATTTAAAAATAAACTCGTATGTTGAGATTTTGTTATTGCTGTTTATATTACTAGAAAATATGCATAATATTAGACACGCAATTATTCAATTTATTGTGTATATGAATATAATTAAATATAATCAACGAAGTACGAAGTTGAAATGTAAATATACTGGACAACATAATATTTCACAGAATATTATCGGAAGTGAGTAAGTAAAAAAGAGCGCGCACATTACCGATATGAGCTGAGGATAACTGAGGTCTCAGTTAAAAAGAACGCACCTAAGCAAAAGTTACTAAAACTATTATAATAGTATATTACGTAACGTGTGTGGTAAGGAGCATTTTACGCACGAATGGAAAAGTTACGCACGATGCCGCCTAGCGGCGAGTGCGTAATTCCGTGAGTGCGTAAAATGCTCTACAACACGAGTTACGTACTATAATTTACCTACGACCTACTTGTACTTGTATTTTTCATAAGAAGCATAAGAAATAACAGTTACATAATTAGAGGTGCTTGGTAAACTCCATCTCTATTACTCTATTACCAATGAAAGAAGCACATTAAAGAACTAACGTTTAATCATTATTAATATATTGTTGATAATCGAAAGTCCATTTTTCAATTATAATCAATACATATACATAGCCCTTTGGGCTTTTCATAGTTAAACGTGACCATATCTAATGTTTTCAAATAGTAAATTTTGAATAAAATGGAGACGTCTATTGACAGTTGCTAAGATGTTGCTAGGGGAGCCGTGCGATTTACTTTACAGCTGTGCGTTTTTTTTACAGTGCGTAATAGCTGTCATTACATTGATACCGACTGTGTGTTATTGACTGATTACAGGGGGGGTCGTAGGTAAAGCAAATAAACCATATTGCGTTCTTCAATTTTATTCTGTTTTACAGGGTAGGTGTACGATTAGGAGAATACAACACCGACACAGAAGAAGACTGTCAGTTAACACCCAAAGGAACACAAAACTGTGCACCACCACCGGTTAATGTGGCCGTAGAAGAAAGAATTGCTCATGAACAGTACAATCCTTACGATCCTAATCAGTACCATGATATTGCTCTTCTTAGATTGAGTAGAACAGTTACTTTTACCAGTAAGACTTATCATACACAGCTCTCAATTACTTTTGAGAAATATTTTTTTTATTATAGACTATGTTAAACCTGTCTGTCTTCCAAAAACTGCTGCTAACCAAGCTGTACAATACGTTGGGAAGAATTTGGTCGTAGCTGGTTGGGGTAAAACTGAAACAAGATCAGAAAGCAACATTAAACTGAAACTGAACGTAAGTGACTTTAAAGTTAATGAAGAAAGTTACCAAAACCGTTTTATACTGTAATGTATTATAGATCAGTAGCCCATGACACGTGTAGGCTTCATTATTTTAAATGGGAGCCTTTTTACCATCGAGTTTAATTTGTAAAATAAGTAGAATAAAGCTATTGTCCAAGACCCAAACTTGCTAATACAGGGGAACTTGAATATCATATTTGGAAAATTATTAACAAAATCTACTACCAAGGTAGCAATATCTTCGGCATACATTGGTTGAATGATTTTTCCACCTTTTATCCATTTTAACTCGTTATCGGCTTATCAAGCCTTAGTATCGTTTGGATTTGTATTCCATTTTTTTATGATAAAGTTGTACCCAAGGAATGCATCCAAGTACGTGGCATCAATTAATTGATTGTTTCATTTCGTGAAATTCTCAACGTCCCCTGTATAGTCGATGCCTTATCCTACTTGTTTTTCACATTAAACTCAATGGTGAAAACGTCTTACATTCAAAGTAATGAAGCCTACATGTGTCATGAGTTACCGGGCTGTTAGATCAGATGGCTTTTCGACAAAGAGATTCCTTTTGCAAATTGTGAGCTAGCTGGTAGTAACACAAATGACTTGCTTCTACATGAGAAGCTTCTTCAAAAACAGCTCATAATTTCATTTAAGATTGACCGTTGTTAAAAATTTTGAACACAAAAAGTTAAAGGGACAATAAGAAACAGGGAAGAAAAGCAAACTAAAGACCGCATTAGTAATTTTCAACATCCAATGTTTTTCTAGTTGGTTCCTCCAAACACTATGAAAGTTTGGAAAAATCGCGTTGTCTCTGGAACTGAGTAGAGTAAGGAATTTCAAGATAAATCTTTTAGCTATCAGCGAACGTCACCAAATTTTATACAACAAACATTCGCTATTATCTACCAACATTCTACTGCACTCACTCTAAATTGGTATTGAACTAACAGCTCACGATTAAATCTAGCAGAATTTAGAGAAAAATTGTTTCTAGGTTCCAGTTAAATCTAACAGCGATTGTTCGAGAACCTACCGTCAAGCTGGAGTCCAAGTAAACTCTGGTCAACTTTGCGCTGGAGGCGAAAAAGGTAAAGATTCTTGCAGAGGCGATAGCGGAGGCCCTCTTATGACTTACGGAGTTGATGATGAAGGTCAACCAGGCTGGTACATTATTGGTGTAGTTTCCTTTGGACCTTCTCCGTGTGGTATGGAGAACTGGCCTGGCGTTTATACTAAAGTAGCCAACTACGTACCTTGGGTAGTGTCCAAGTTGAGGTCTTAATGGGATATATTAGTTGTTTTCGATTTAAAATTTTTTGAATGAATAAATTTATTAAATAGACGTTTAAAACAAAAAATAAATCATCACTATGACACAAGGAATTGATTTTTTTTTCTTCAAAAGAAAATTGGTGATTTTGTACATAAACTGTAAAAAAACACTAACTAGTGGTGATATATTTGTAACTTTTTTGCTTTTGAAATAAATAATTCTTCAACTTTGATCTGTTTTGGACTGAATGTGATGTGTTATAATTTTATTTTTTTTATAAATGAAAACTGTCTTTGAATAAATAATTTTTAGATTACCATGCTGTTTTTTGTTTCTCTGAAACTTCAGGTAATAGCTGTTTGTATTACTGATTCTTGAGTGTGGTTGACATTTGTCATTTGTTCCCAGTCTGTAGTATCTGTATAATAGGGAGGGTGAGTGTAGGCTCACAGCACTTAGGCCACAAGTGACCCATTGTACATTTCCTTACGAGGAGTTGTCCTCCTAGGTCATCGTCCATCCTGTCCTTCTCAGGAAGGTGGACAGGTCACTAGGAGACATCTCCCCCTTCATTTGTTCCCAAAATAAGTTATTTTTTGTGCAACTGTGCGTGGAATTTTTTAATATTAAAACCTCCATAAACACATTCACCTCTTCTAAAAGATCGGAAAATTATTCCATAAGATATAAATACCATCTACATGATATCGAGGATCCAAATTTTCTGCAATTCGTCGCTTGAAATCAGAGATTCCCAAACTTTTTTCCCAAAATTTTGCATTATATTTTCATGGACCCCCGCTTTCGAATTGTTATCCCCCAGCTATTTTTGTCACGCTAACGTAGACCCCTGAGGGGCCACCAGGACCACTTTAGGGATTAAATCCTTTGAACAAATGAGTACCTATTAAGTAGTAGAAGAATTGAAATCAGAAGGGGGCAGGGCAGAGCAATAAAAAAAGCACAATGGTTTTTCTCATTTTTATTAGTTATTAATAACCACATCATTTATCTGTAAGTAGTACAGTTTTTATTTTAACAAAGGTACTTGCTTACTTAGACGGAGTTGAGCGACACTACAGTGCAGAAGAGCAGAAAACAAATCTAAAAGGTCTTTTTGGGTCCATGAAATCAGCAAAAGGAGGGAAAAGCTTGGGAAACTCCACCACCTATTTTCAGATTTAAAGCGGGATAAAATACTCATTTTTCCCTACATTATGATAAAGTTTTATTATCATATTAATATCAAAAACTTACATATACTTAACTATCAGAAGCCCCAACCAAGTTTTTAAGAAAATTGGCAAGAGGATTCTTCCAATCGACATACCAGCACGTATTCAAAGAATGGACGCTCTTAGGTGTCTCTTCGTACAGCACCGGAGGTTCCGAAATGCTCCAAAGATGAGTTTTGTTGCCTCGTCACGCTGCCTGTTCGCTTTGGAGTCGATGCAAGCAACAAGCGACAAAATACGCCTCGCGCCACCCCACCTATGTGAGCGTACGTTTAAGTCTTCTTGGATTTGTATAGTTCATTTACGATAAGTTTGCAATAATAAAACATGACAGATGTCTTACATCGTTGCCATTTTGTAGTTTTTTTCCAGCTGTTGGCATAAAATTATGTTGTTTATAATATGAGATTACATCCATTTCATGAATGAAAGCAGAAATTATAATATTTTGATGAGTTAATACATAAATTTCAAGATGTCCAAATTTGAAACCATAAGTTTAACTGACTAATGATATCTTCATGCACATGTGGAATTGCATCGTTATTGCAGTATTAAGTAATCATGTATTTATTAAAAACTTACATCTTTCACAGAAGTAATAGGAATTAGCGGTCAACCGTTATCTCGTTCTCTCAAAATATGATATAAGGAATGCTACCACCATCTCCTTGCAATCACTTGATAAAGACTCGTGCATTGAGACGCAGTGTTCAATACTCTTTTTTAAATAGTTATGAAAATAACAGATTATATCTTACACAGTAAATAACAAACCATAAAATGCGAATGGAAACGACAAATCAACACAAGTAACTCTGATAAAAATTGTCTGAATTTGACAACAATTCTGGCAACCCCGGATACGGCAGCCGACTTGGACCGTAACTTCCCCCGTTATATGATTAATTATTCCATTTACACTTTGGAAATTTAGTGGCTGCAATTGTTCCTACAAATGTCAAAATTGCAAACTTATCGTAAATGATTATAGCGACTATTTTTGAATTTCTTCCATCAACATTTCCTCTTCTGGTCTTTATACTTTACTTTCCTGAGAGTACCTACTAGAAGTTCGTATTAGATTGGCTGTAATACATGGTATTTTAATCAAATCAAGAGTGTCTGTCCTATGATGGGTAATACATGGTCATGAATCATGAAGCTATTTTGACAATTTTAAATATTCTCCAGAAACCAGAAAATACAAAAAATTAACAATATTATTATGGAAACAATTATTGAATCCCTCGTGTTATACACAGTTTCTCACCATCATAAAGGTCTTAAAAACATTTAATAAACAAATATGAATCAAAAACCAAATAAAAGCACAATTGTCTATCTTCAATACGTCAATGAGAATAGTACGATATAGATAAATATTATTGAATCTATTTTATTCGAGTAGTCAGAGTCTAATGATGGATTGTTCCTATGTATTTGTCTATTGAAAAAAGAATTTTTACATATATAAAGTTGATGCTTACGAAGTTCAAATAGTTGCCATAGTTCTTTTTAAGATCTAAGAAACTGACCTTACCTGAGATGGGATAATGACATGCAATTAAGCCATAAAAGTATTAGCCGTGACAGGATCGTATTTATTTTGTTGGCAAATAATAAGTTATTACCTGAAAACAAATAACACTTTTGGGTCATTCTTATTATAAATTAACTTGGTACTTTTTCTTTTTCATCAGGATAAAGTAGAAAGGTGTGCTAAATGATATAGGTAAAGTATATTTATTATTATTTCCAAATCACTAATTGATATAATTACTTACTATCACATATTTCACATAATTAACCAGTCTTCGACGGAGAAATCATTATTATTTGACAAATATCCTTTGTTACCCATTTTCCATGGACCATTTTCGGTTGAATTAAAGTATTTGGCGTGAGAATAGTTTTTACAGATTAGTTAAAATAGTTAGAAAGTGATGATCTGAATAGAATTCAGTTTTGTCTTCTGGCTCTGCACGGTAAATCCGAAATTTTTTTTGGTTTTATTGCATCTCAAGCTGAAGTCAAGTCAAGTCAGTCTCTTATATCGTGAAAAAAACTATACTGACTTATGAAATTAACCTCGTACGAACAATTAACAAAGAATCCAGTTAATATCATGTCTTACGCATAAAAAATGAAATATATTATAGATAGAAAAAGAAACCAGTTTATAGACTCAATAAAAATCCGCCCAAATAATTCTAGTTAACGTTGAAATTGATTATTATAAAACAACGAGGAGTCATTAGAGATTATATAATATGGTAGACCAAATCGAGCATGAAGAATTGTTTATTAATTAGAAATTGTAGCTGAGTAAAAAAGTGTGCTGTATAATCGTAATGAAAACTAACCACGCATAAATTCATCATAAAATCGACAACTGGTGAAGTTTATTGGACTTGACCTGGATTTTTATTGAAATGTTTGCGAATTTGTGAAATTTCAGTTTCCTTCATTATTAATAGACGTTTTTTTTTTTTAAATTATAATGTTATCGGACAAGTCGATGGGAAAAACTGGAAAGTTCTTAAAATTGACCTAAATACAGACAGAAAGTAGGTATAGTTTTATAACCTCAAGAAGGAGAGAAATCTAAAAAAGCGAGTAACGTCAACTTCCATGGCTTTGATAAATTAAATAAGTATCAATGCAAAACGTTCCGTTAATTACATTTAAGGCAATGATTGGCCGAGTGGCCTCACAATTCTCTCGATCTAACGCCTACTACTTGAAATCTAAGGTCTACATTTCGCAACCCTTCAACATTGCAGAAGCGGATAATTACCAAAGAATGTAGGTTAATTTCCATACAAACTGAGGTGAATATTATTTAGATCAGACTAGACATTTTCGCGAATAAATTATATTGTATTGTCTAGCCGTCTATAAGCTCGTGATCTTAATGCCTAATTTTAAAATTCCTACCTGGCCTGGCCCACATAGTTAATTTAATTTGTGAATACGTGACTTTTTTAATGAATAAATGTTTTTTGTCCACGACCACCTAATAATAAGTCGACATTTTACCTCCTAACATATCTACTAGAGTGAATTATGGTTCATAATACACTGGAGTGTATTATGGTTCATAATTCACGACTAGAGATGGGGGTACAATATGAAATAAACTTTTAAATCTGTGTATTTTGTTCAGGAAATTTGTTTCTGAAATATATCGTATCGATAAAATATCGAAATCTTTAGTTTTGATACTTTTCATAACGACATTTTCTAGTATTAAGTATTTCAAAACAATATATTTATAACGGTACGTTGTATTGATACTTTACACGGTATCGCCCATCTCTATATATGTCAAATTATTTAATTTTGACGTTGGTAATACCAAATTGTTACGAACTTGCTATATTACTGTAACGATGAATTCATTGAATTCGGATAGTGGAAATGAACGTTCTTATACACCAACTGAAATAAAAAAAAGGGCTGAAATAAAAAAAGGGCCGAAATTAACGACTATAGGACTGCTGCCAGAAAAGGGCCGAAATTAACGACTATAGGACTGCTGCCAGAAAAATCGAAAGATAACTATATGTTTACATATTATAACTTCATGAACTGGAGGTTAGTTGACTTTTATTTAATAAAGAAATCAAGGGTCGTGGACAAAGTATAGTATTCTACTCGCAATTTATGGCCAATATTCACCCAGCGTGAATAATGGCTATCATAAATTGCTCGTTTAATATGGTTCATAATACACTGGAGTGTATTATGGTTCATAATTCACGCCATGACAATTCAACACTCAAAACATTTCGTTACATAGGTGACTAGAGATGGGGGTACAATATGAAATAAACTATTAAATCTGTGTATTTTGTTCAGCAAATTTGTTTCTGAAATTAATAATTTTAAAGTATCGATAAAATATCGAAATTTTTAGTATTGATACTTTTCATAACGATATTTTCTAATATTAAGTATTTCAAAACAATATATTCATAACGGTACGTGGTATTGATACTTTACACACACAGTATCGCCCATCTCTATATATGTCAAATTATTTAATTTTGACAGTAATACCAAATTGTTACGAGCTTGCTATATTACTGTAACGATGAATTCATTGAATTCGGATTGTGGAAATGAACGTTCTTCTACACCAACTGAAATAAAAGAAGCGGCGAAATTAACGACTATAGGACTGCTGCCAGAAAAATGAAAAGATAACTATGTCTACATATTATAACTTCATGAACTGGAGGTTAGTTGACTTTTATTTAACAAAGAAATCAAGGGTCGTGGACAAAGTATAGTATTCTACTCGCAATTTATGGCCAATATTCACTCGAGTGACTTACGCCCCTCGCCTGCGGCTCGGGACGCAAACGTCACCCAGCGTGAATAATGGCTATCATAAATTGCTCGTTTAATAATATACTATTTTACATTTTTATAAATATGCTCTATAGCCTAGTGGTGGTTGACTATGGCGCGGACGATCGAGGTTCGATCCTCACTGGAAGCTTTTTCTTTTTAGTCGTGGAGAAAGTATAGTCTTTTACTTGTGTAGAATGGCTATTATTCACTTGGATGATTCCAAAACTCACTTGCTGCGCTTCCTCCTTTTGGAAACTTCATCCGCGTGAATAATAGCCATCATTCTGCACTCGTTGAAGAATATACTATTCCCGCATCTATCATACTTGACAATAAATGACTTTGGATTTCAATGAAAGGAATATTATATGTTTTATCACAATAAATTCTTCATTAACATTATTTTGATTGCCTTCAAAAACAGTTTTAACGAAAACTCGGACGAAATAAAGCTGGATCTGTAGACTCTGTTGTATGTATGTATATTGGGGAGACATTCACTGAGACCTGAAAGATAAATTGCGCCTTTTCAATTCTACTCAGCTCCTTGGAAAGTCTTAAAGACTAGTATCGCCTTTAGTCCTATCACTCGGAGGAATTTCAGGATATCTGCAGGGTATAACTTGGTAAATGACCCTCTTTTATCCAGTAATCTCCTAGGTGCTGTGCAATTCGCAAGTATGTTGATGGAGGCTTCTTTTTCTATGCCTCATTCTTCTTCCTCCACTTTTTTGAGCTATCTCAGGTGTCCATACAGGCGATATTGACCAGTTATGATCTCTGTTAAAACTGTTGGTGCGGTTTAACTTTGACTTATTCATTTATTTGATCTAAACAGGTTGTAGTCACCCAGAAGAATATTTGATTGTCTAAGCCCTACTAGGTTTTTCCAATGGCCAGATCTTTTCTTGTTTTCTTCGGCTTTGCCATTTTCTTACATCGGAGCTAATTCTACAAAAGAGCTCCGGCCTTCAAAAGGTTTCGGTCCCCCTCTTTGCCAGTTCATCTGCTATATCATTTACTCAAATTCAAGTCTGTTCTGGAATCCAAAGTAGAGTGACTATATTGGTTTTGTCTTGTACATTGAGTTTGCCTAGGCATTTTCACACCATTTTGGAGCTGATTACACTAGAGCTAAGTGCTTTACGGACTGCTTGACTATCCGACATTATAATAATCCTCTTTCTTCTACATCCTTTATCAATATTGAATTGGGCACACTTTCTTATGGCGTGAGTTTCCGCTTGACCCATACTTGGTGCTGGAGTAAGGAGGTGGTTTTTACTGAAGTTGGTGCCACGTGACTTGATATCTGCCACTGAGGAAACTCCACATATTTTATTGATAGATTTATTGTTGAAGAGCTCATTACTATATCTTACTTTCTTCCAAAAACCAAAAATAATAACAAAACATAAATAAACTGTCATGTTAATTTAAATGGCGTTGTATTACTTAAAACTTGTTTATTTCCACAATTAAAAAATGGAAAATTGAAAAGTAGTAACTTGGCTTAAAGATATTTGAATATCGATGATTTAATTTACCTACAATGAAATAAGGACGTTTCAAAAATATCCGGACGATCTACGTCTTGAGTTCAAGTAAATTTAAGTATTGTGTGAAATATTTGTAAATATAATTATATCATTATATTAATAATAAAAATAATACTGACTGGTTTATAATGGTTTTTGCTTTTTTTTATGCATTTTTGATACAAATCATACGCCTTACATACATGCAGTTACAGTTCATGTTTTTTGATTGGTTGCTAGCTCAATTGACAGTGTGTGAGGTAAGTGAGATTAGGAAACAAAAATTATATAATAGAAAACCACAAGAAAAAGTGAATTATAGTTTTATATGTATACCTCAACTAGGACTCCCCACTGTTTCATCAGCTCTACAATCTTTCTTTGCTGTCATAACTATGATTTAGCACCAGAAAATTCCAATTTGTGAAAATACATATTGCACTATGAAAATGACAATGCTTTGATCGTTCATAATAATCTCAAAATAATAGTGAAAGTGCTACAAAAACTTATAATAACAGTATAATGAAATAGTTTAACCATAATCATTTATGAAAACTAAGGTAACCGTTTTTAGATGGGCAGTGGCGACGTCGTGGTAAAAAAACTTACTGCTTAGATAAACGATTTTGAGAACAGACTTTGTCAAATTTTCTGAATGAGTTCGATCCCCTTATCTAGCCTCCTAGGTATTTTATTTGATTATTGAATATATTCACATGTTAAACTAAATATAACTACAAGGAATTCGCTGAAAATTTGGATACAATTAAATTGGATTTTACAATTCGGTTGTAGATAACTTTGAAATTCGGTATTATATTACGCGGACTAGTGATAGAGATATTTTACTTTTATTATAACTTTTTAAAGAATTTTTATCAAGGTAACTGAATTATGTTGCATATAATATAAATCTAGGTTCTATTCAGATCGTTCCTTTTTAACTATTTTAACTAATTTGTCAAAACTATTCTCACGCCAAATACTTCAATTTAACCGAAAATTATCAGTAGTAATACCCCTAGGGTCTTGATAATACCGAGATAATTTTGTCATAGAGAATGCTGAAAGCGTGTTGCTTGATAATAGCCCAAAGCCGCAGGCTATTATCTTTGAGCAACACGCTTGAAGTATCTCTATGACAAAATTTTGAGTATTTATCAAGACCCGAGGAGTATTCGATAACATAATTTTATCTAATTCCGCCATCGAATGTGACACTTTAAGTCACTCCTTGACGTTAGGTAACGTCACATTTTTCATAACCTTCATATCAGTTATGAAAAGTAGTTATTTAAAAACTTTACGTAACTGTTTAAGTTTCAACATAGAGATACTACATGAGTTTCAAAGAATAATTTATTGATTAGGTGGGTACTGTCAAAACTGACAATTATTTCATTATTGGAACTTTAGTTCTTTACGCCAGGTTATGTTTGAGCGACCAGGGGTCGCGACGCAAAAGATCTGACCGTTACGCGTTACGTTACGCTACGTTATGTTACATTGCTTCGTTATGTGCCTTGCTTGCGTGCTTGTGCCTCCTTAGTCCCTCTCTCGTTTACGAAGCAGCGATTCATAATAATATGCTCCTGCCCGGATTCGAACCCGGGCCGCCCGCGTGCAATGCGAGCATTCTACCACTGAACCACCGATGCTATATTGAAATTCTATGCAAAGCTGGTATTCGCAGTGCTGGTGATCTACTTGAATTTGTTCGGATAAATTTTTACTATTATTTCCATAATTTTTTTCGCGCGATTAAGGGGTCTAGCACATTTACTTTTCGAAATACAGGGTGTTGAAATTTTGAAAACTTGAATGTTTTAATTCGATAACTTTAAAATGGATGTATAAATTGATTTGACATTTGGCAGGTTGTTTTTAAAT
This sequence comes from Galerucella tenella, assembly GCA_910591685.1. Lineage (NCBI taxonomy): Eukaryota > Metazoa > Arthropoda > Insecta > Coleoptera > Chrysomelidae > Galerucella > Galerucella tenella. The sequence continues at coordinate 32,499 of CAJUYH010000643.1, forward strand.
GTAAAAGGGCATATTTTGAAAGAAATTGTAGTTTGTGCAACTAGTGTGGATATGATGGCCATATCGCACGAGGGCGAAGTTTGAGCACAACGCCGTAGGCGGAATGCTCAATCGTTCAAGTGCGATATGGACAATCCACACGAGTCGAACAGCATATTTTTTCTACGACCCACTTAAGAAAAAATCTAGAAAATAAAAATTTCTATAAACTGTAATATACCTAACTTCAATTTAAAAATGTAACAATCAATTTTATGTTTCCACTAATTTTGTGGTAAACGTACAGTTCTTGAATGTCCAATTTGTATAATGCTACGGTTTCATTTTTTAAATATAGGTACGATGAAGTTATAAGTAGATGTTGCCAGTCGGACTCCCTCATGAAGGGTACCGTACCATTATCTATAATAATGAATATTCTGCTAAATATTTCAAACGTCTACCTGTTGTCGTTATTAATAACAAGCAGAATAATTATTTAAAAATAAAATTAACAATAAAAAAAACTTCCTCACGGGGAATCGAACCCGGGTCTACTGCGTGAGAGTCTGGTATGCTTACTACCCAACCACCAAAGAATATGCAAATCGTTTATCTATAACGTCAGATGTATTACATAATTTTTGCTTAAAAGGAACTAAAGTTCCTACCGTGTGTCTCGCGACACGTTCTACCTTTTTTAAACTGACAATTACCCCATAATTTTAATTCAATAGTATTTCAAGATTCATGAACATTGAAAAAACATTATTAAGGACACAGTTGTTCAAAGTAAGTCAATTTTCTGGCTGGATATTTCAGAGTAATAATACTTCTAACACCATTTGATTCCATCTTAATATTACCATTGTAATTGAAGATTATGAAGATATTATAAAAGCGCGGAATAAGATAAAACGTTGTACGTAAACACGTTATGAAGAGAGCGACATTGTTCAACTCGCGTAATTTGCAGAACTCGCTAGCGCTCGTTTTGGCAAATATTACGCTTGTTGAACAATATCGCTCTTTTCATAACTAGTTACGTAAATAACTATTCTACTTTGTAGATATCAAAAAATTGATTGTCAATCAGACGTTCAATAATTTATTAGTTTCAATCAAACGAATATTATTCATTTTTATTCAAAACTACAGTTGTGAAAAGTACAATTGGTAAATTAATTGAATCGTTAGATGCAATACCAAATGTTCGCGACATTTTTAATCCAGTTGTCAGTTTAACGTTCAATTAATGTTTAATAAAAAATAAACACCAAACAGAAAACACCACATGTAGGTTATTATCGCTGTAATCCCGAGGTAATTGAAAGAAATTTGACACATGACTTAAAATTGAGTAATTTGATTGGTTACTATATTTAGTAAAAAATTCTCGATAATAATACAACAAGTGTGTTAATGATTATCAAAATAAGTGTGTGGTTTTCTAAAAAAGAGAAGAAATTTTCGATAATCATTAATTACACGAGTTGTATTTGTCAAGATTATTTCTTGATACAATGATTCTGACGTTTCTTCAATAATTTGACATTTTTTGTCAGACACTAGATTTTTAATAGCGAATAAAACAATTAATGACAACGCGAAACACACAGATAGGAAAATTGCATGTATCCAATCAGGTACCGAAATACAAAATCGAAAACATGGTGTTTTCAGATGTCAATTCTCATATTTAAACCAATCGAAGGCGCGTATTTTGTATTGTTTGAAATAATCCATGGAATATTGCCAAATAATAATCTCTCCGCCGGAAAATGATGAAATATGTTAAATATGTGATAGTAAGTAATTGTATTAATCAGTAATTTGGGAATAATAATAAATAATACTTTACCTATATGATTTAGCACACCTTTCTACTTTGTATTAATATTAATTCAATACAACGGAGCTCGTGTAGCTTTCTGATTAATGATAAAATAATTTTAATCTACAAATAAATTTTCATGCTTTTTCTTAATTTTTTTTCTGTCATTCAAAAAATAATATCACATAAATCAGTTTCAATCCACCATTCGTAAACCCTTGACCAATAATCAAAAAACCACTCTCGCTACCTTTCACAAGGCAAAATATCCCCAAAAACCTTGAAATTACACAAATCACAGCCAACTAGACCACCACAATTCACACCCAGCATCAGTAGCCACGGTATAGAGAATCCCACCCCATTGAAGAAACCAGTGAACGGCACGGTGTTTTCTCTCCTGATGACGGTCCACCAGTTCATCTCCGATTAGAAGTTGAAGAACTAATCCGTAGCGTGTCAACCCCGAACCGTTTTTTCTTCTTATGATTTAAGCGCATGCGCGATAGTTGGTCCTTGCGCGTGTTTTTTTTTAATTCGGTGGGTTTTAACCTAGTGAACTGAATACGTTCAGTGGATGTTTTTTTCTACATTTCGGTTTGTGCTGAATATTTCGGAAAGATCGTATGAAAATATTAATTTTATAAAATATCCTGAATTTTGAGAATATTTGAATTCAAATTTGAAAATACACATTTTAAAATATGGCGGAGATTCATTAGTTTTATCATTTTTTATGAAACTATATGAAAATTAAACATCTAAGTGAAATTTTTTTATTGTAATATGAGGAATAATTTGCCTAATATTCACTCTCTTTTAGCCAGTTTTAGATTCAAAAAAGGTCAAAAAGTATACTAAGATAAGCTTTGTATTCAACCACATTATTTTTAAAAAATTTTTGCAATAATTCAATTTCAATAATATGCAATTTTTATACTTTATTTTGCATTATTGGTAGAAGTTTAAAAAAAATTAGATTCAGATTAAGATTAAGATTAATAATTATTTATTAATGTCGTAAGTCAACATACAGAGTGGAAACATCATCTTTTGAATTCAATCTCCGATCGAAAATTTTAACATACAAGGTGAATCATGTAAGTTTGGCACAGTCAGCACTATTTATCAAAATATTCAATGACACCCGTCAACACGATTTTTGGGTTCGACTGCTACATGTTGAAATTTGGTTTCTCTCACGACAAAAATGAAAAAAATTTTTTTTTTCTACAATCACATTGAAAACTAGGCTTTTTCGCTTGTCATTGACAACTAAAAGTTGACGTTTCTTGAGGAGAGTTACTTTACGCTCGCCGAGCGTAAAAAATGACATAACGCTCGTTACCCATAACAACCCATACTACAAACACAATTGTATTGACAGTGAGAGATATAAAAGTTTGAAACATATTTGAATTGACATATTCAAACGGACAGATTTGAAAAGTTTTTAATGAATTCTACTTCATATTTGTTTTTAATAGTTACAATTAAGTTATTGCAGAAACAATGATGTATGTATTACGAGCAAAAACGTGAGATTATTGCTTTCGTGCTTTCGAGTAAAACATTTTTTCGGATACAAGAGCCCTTTTTATCGAAAATTTGTGATAAACAATAACATATAGATGTAAAATAACAAGAAATTAATGTCTAAAAATGAATATTCTTCGTATTAAATTAAATTAAGTTATAATAATCGTTGTGAATCAGTTCAAAGCAAACTTTACGAACTACATATTAATATTCAAGTGTTTTTCAATGTCTAGGATCAGAATTTAAGCATGAGAACAGAAACCCAAGAAAACATATTTTTTTTGTTGACCGGTGATTGTTTATGTTCTATTATAAGTAATACAAGGTGAAAACATGAAATTATTTGAAATGAAACTTCAAAATGTTCTTCACCTAGTTGTAGGTGATAACCCATTTTGCTATTGAACTCCTGCTTAACTTTATTTGAAGTTTTAAGTGATATATATTCCCTAGTTCTCCTTTTTTGAGATTTGCAATGCTAGTGATAGCCCTACATAATGGTACAAAGATTCAGTTCCAGTGCCTGGGCTGTTGAGCACAATCCAATCGAATGAATGAATGAGCCCTACAGAAAAAATCATACAGTATAAGGTTTGGTGATCCAGCTGGCCACTTACTAGTACTTCTTCTTCCAATCCGTTTTTGGGAAGATTTATTTAGGATGTGCTTTCACCATTCAATCCTTGTTTCCAAGAAACTCATGCAAACGGTCGTTAATTCTGTAAATACTGTAAATACATTGATACTGAATCCAGTCTAAGCTGAATATGTGTTCGGATGATTGAAAAGCTATCAACATTCAAAGCAGAGGTAATTACTCATAATAGACTCTGAATGTTATAGTTGGATAACACGATATTATGAACGAAACATAATAATACAGGATGTTTTATTGGAAATAAACAGTATTTACTGTGAGTCACGCTTTTTATTTAGATTTTTGTTCGGAGAACATATAATTGAATTCAAAAGCTTGCATATACCGGCGTTTTTCTTTGTATATTATAATGTATATTAATTATCTCTGTGAGAAGTTAGTCCTTCTCCTTTCTGGAAACTTTGACAATTGAAATTAAGGTAACCAGGGCCAGATTTTTCGTAACAAAAACAGTGTTATGGTACTTCGTTGGAAAAAGTTGAAAAAAAAAAAATAGAAAATATATCATGTCTTCTTAAAATATACCTTCATTTGTGATAAAAAATTTATCTCATGAATTGAATTTACTGTTTTGGACTCTTATTTTTGAAATCTTCTCATCTGCTTTTTAAGCTAACTCTAACTATTTCCATTTCAAATGAAACTAAATCTAGTTCTTGTTTCTTATGAACTGATCAATTCAGGGCGCTCTCCCGATTAAATTGTCTTCTTAAGTTCAATTGTAAAGATCAGCAGATCTATAAGTTTTCCATCAAAGTGGAATTAATTAGGAATGGTTAGTTTCATTTAAGAGGTAATTTTTTTATGAAATTCACTCAATACAGTGAAGCGCTTTGTCTACTTTTTTTTACTGATCATCATTGTTATTATTCAGGATATTCTATAAAAAGAAAAGTGAATACACTGATAAACAAAGAGTCATCTAATGTAAAGTTTTGAATTAAAAAGGTGAAAAGAATGCCGCCAATTGAAGCAGATACAGGAACTAATTCGGAAAAATGTTCCGAAGCTCCAACAAGTCTACGACAGGTAAACACTCCAGAAAAATCATCTCAAGTTCCCGATGTAATTCCCCCGACTTGCAAGGACACCGAAGAAAAATGTGAAAACATATCAATAATATGGAACAGCAAAAAACAACTAGATAACTGTCAAAATTCAAACAAAAACGAAGATCTAGTCGAAGATTCGATAAAACCGAACCCCGAGGAACTCCGTAGAAATACCGGAACAGCTGCCAAGCTCGTGAAACAAAGTAAAATTGACCGTTGTATCGAAAAAGTAAACAATGAAGTATCGGCGTCGAAACCAATCGTCCCGACGATTAGTAGCGTGTCTGATAAAATATCGGTGGATGAGCGTCTTGCTCTACGTCGGAAATCTTTAGTGCCCATGTCCAGTATGGAAGAGGAGAATTTGAGGGAAAGATTGAGGATGGCACATTTGAAGAAATGTCAGGAAATTGTGTTTATGGAAGAGAAATATTCCAGGGAAACGTTTAGAAGATTATTTCAGAATAAGGTAAGAATAATTCTTATTGTTTTAATGTTTTAAGTGGTATTAACAGTCGAATAAAAAGAACTAGTCATGCTACCGTTAGGTACCGAATGGTGGGTATCGAATATGTAAATGGAACCACTTCTCTGGCCGCGTATAAAGTCAATTCTTCGCATTCCCTCCGGGAAAAAAATCGTTAATAACGCCAACAGACGGCAGGCCTTTTGAATTCATATCTTTTTATTGATACGCAATCAACACAAGAGTGATGCACAAATGCAAGGCGGCATCACGCGCTACACATCTTTGACTTTCCTTAATTAATTGAAGATTTAATGAACCCAAGGACGTTATCATAAATTTATTTGAAAAAAGATGCGAGCATTTATATCCTGATTTTCTGGTTTTAATGTTTATTACACGAATAGTCATGCGGGTTATGTATAAATATATAATTGTTCATTTTTTACGACTCATTAGGTGATGTTTATTTAAAAAAGGAGCTTAGTTAGTTATATTGAACTCGAGAATATTTTAAAGCAGTATAAATTCTTATATTCATTACAAAAAATTGTTCTTACTTTATTTTTTTATTTTGAAAGTTTTCCAGTAAAGCTTAACTCTATCTATCTCTCTTATTGAATGAAATTCTTTCCAAATCTGGTATTTAGATCCCATTTCTTCTTATTGCTTAAGAGAGACTGACATATTAACAAGAGTTGACACTTGACAGTACGTCAAATTGCTTTGAAGCTATTGTTGCGTGAATAAGTTAGAATCATTTCAAGCTTTCTTCAAAATGGCTGATGATTCCTACGCTAATATGAATTTAACATGGCGTGCAGCTGAACGAAGATCCGCGAAATGATTTCCTAGCGGACTATGTCTTAATCTAACAATATCCAAATGCTCTTTATCAAAGCTTAGAAGAAACCGTCTCAGTAGTACTTTTTTCAAATTTTTTTTATAGAGGTAGGGGAATGCTTTACGCACGATACCCGACTGGTGTTTTGTCGCCGGGCCTGTGTAGGAATCGAGTATAGGGTTATTCATTATAAATGTCCCAGCCCTTACCACAGTTATTATTGCATAAACAAAAAACTTTTCGGGTTAAAAGTTGTGTGGTTATGAACTAATTTTATTATAACATCAACAAAAGTATAGTGGCGTGCCTAGTTTAGGAGACACAAAAAAATTATTCGTTTTTTTTTTAGGACACCCTGTATATTATTGAATTTTTGAAAAGAGGTTCTTCTTCCGATTTCAAAAATATATCATATCGTACCCCTGTCTCACACCGTTCTTGAGATATTGAATAAAAGTTTTGGTCAACATTTAATTAAAATTACAAATAATGAATAACGAATATAACAAAGATAATTTTACAACTATAAATGAATAATAACTTTAAAAGTTGTTCGAAGTGTCCACCATTATTTTCAATACATAATTGAAAACGTTTAATCATATTTTAAATTGTATCAGAAATGACTCGATTGTTTACATTTAGATTATTTATTTCTAATTGAATACGGTCTTCAATGACTTGAATACAGTCATTATCATTATTTATCATGTCTTTTGAAAACCCCCAAAAAATGAGTCCATAGGGGATAGATCCGGACTGTTGGGAGGCAATAATATGGTTCCATTATTTCCTATCCACACTTGAAATACATTGTTCAAATGTTCTTTAACAGCTGAGCTGCCCCATCCTGCATCCAAATCATATCCTGAACTTGAACGTCCAAAAAATTGTCTACAAGAATATTTCCAACTTCAGAGAGAATCCTTTCCAGATGGGTAACTCCAGTTTAATTAAAATCATAAAAAATGGGTCCAGCAATTTTGTTTCTGTCTTTGATAATATTGACTTTCTAATATTTATAGTAACTAGTTTAATTTACTATTATATGTATTCTTCAATATCTTAAGAAAGGTATAGGACAAAAATTCAATAGGTAATATACAGGGTGTGTCCCATTTAAGAGAACGAATAATTTTTTTGTGTTCTTTAAACTACGCACGTCACTGTACTTTTGTTGATGTTATAATAAAATCAATTTATAACCACACAACTTTCATTAAAACATTTTTGTTGTTATTCATGTAATAATAACTATGGTAATGGCTGGGACATTTATAATAAATTACCCTGTACTTTTCCGAGTACCCATACCCACTAAACCCCCTTCCTATATTTGTGATTGTTTCCTACCAGGAACCACCTCTCGGTATGACATCTGGCAGGTCACGGTTTTAAATATACATTCCTTGTTTAATTTGTTTCTCTTTTTTCTCTTTCTTCCTCTGTCATTATTTTTCCTATCATTTTGTGGTATATATTCCACCTTCCTTAATCTCTGCACATTTCCTCCACCAAGTTTCCGGCTTCGATGACCACCCCTCCGCTTTCTACTTCCGCTTCTTGCCCTTCTCATAACCACCTTGGACATACAAAAATTGTGTGTTCCGCGGTGTCACTGTTTTCTGCGCAATAATGGCAGTTTTCTTCAGTCTTCCCGATTCTCTTTATATACTGTCTGAAGGATCCGTGCCTCGACAGCACCTGAGTGAGGTAGTAGTCTGTATTTTTATGCTTACACCTTATCCATGGTCTTATATCTGGGATTACTTTTTTTGTCCATTGTGCCTTGTTTTCACATTCCTGCCACATGTTCTGCCATTCTTCAAGCGTCCTGTCTTCTTCTTTCCTTATGTTTCCCTCTGTTATTAGTGTCTCTATTTTCTCCAGCCTTGCTTTCTCCTTTATCTTCAGTTCTATGGGTACAATCCCAGCGATTACTTGTACAGCCTCCGAAGAGATTGTCCTGTATCCCGATATTACTCTCAGTAATATTTTTCTCTCCACCCTTATTACCTTCAAATTGTATCTTCGGATCTGTAGAACTTCTCCCCATGTCTGCCCTGCATAGCAATCATGGATTGTATAACACCCTAGAGCAGCCGTCTTTTTTCATATACAGGTCCCCCTACATTGGGTAATACTCGTGTGAGTGCCGCGACCCTCTGTTCCACCTTTTTTGTTATATAATCTACGTTTCCCAAAATGTGGGTTTTCCCCTATCATTACTCCCAGGTGGTTAATTGTAATCCCATTTAGCTTGAACTTTATGTCGTCTCTTTTAATTTTCTCTCCTAGAATCACCGCCTCCGTTTTTTCTGGTGCCAATTCCAGGTCATTTTCTCTCAGTAGTACCTGGAGGTACTGAAACTTGTATACCCTGCACTTCCCAAATCCTCCATAAGTATGGAATATTATTCATAAAGAAAACCTCAACCATTTGACTTTGAAAAAGATAGTGATTTTCCAATATCCCAATTTTTTTCCAAATATTGTATTTTGCGATCAAGCTACTTATACATTTTTATTTTCCAGTCTCTGAGAAACAAAATTTTAAGAAATATTATGAATGAGTATCCTATAATGTTGTTGACTTCCAACATATAGGAGGTGAGAACTTTATATTGCCACACAATTTGTTCATTCAGTGGAACTATCTAGACACTAACCTATAAACTAATAAAACTGTATTCGCTTTTAACTGAACATTTATATCTCAAAACATAATCAATTTCAATTATCAGTCTTTATTATTGAAAGTATTAACATCAATACATAATTAACAAATTTCGATTTACTTTGTACTGAAACTGACGAATAACATCATTTGCATTCATCAAAATATTTATTATTGTAAGTTGTTCAAGCAGAAGCACGTTAAAAGTGATCGTAATGTTTCTTAATGACGTTTGAACACAAATTAATATCTTTTGTGTTTGTAGTGAGAAAGGATTACTTTTATTTAAGAAAATGCTTTGAAGTTTTCTTTTAAAAACATTTTAGAAGGTTAATTCTGCTAGAACAATCTCATTTAGAAGCTACCCAGGAAAAAGTGATGAGTCTGCAATTTAATTAACACAGCAAATCACATATTTTAGACTGATTATAAATAGTAGGTGAAATAGTTGCTAAAAAAGTTGATAAAAATTCAACAACAAAATGGTATAGATGAGGTTCACAAGGCATTGAAGGATTAGTTGCTGTAGAAATAAATAGTTCCTATTAATGAAGAAGATGAGACAAGTTAAGGGGCATCTACCAAATTCGACCTTGCACAATTATGCTTTGTACATTTTTTGTTTCCCTACGTCCTCACGTTTAAGTTCACATAACGAATATTTTATTAGAAATATGAAAGCTCCGCAACATGTAGGTAGCCAAGCGGTCCAAGCGGATTTTGGTTCACGTACTACTCTATAAGCTTCGTCAGTACTGAACTGGGAGACCGGCGAGCGTTGTATCAACAATGGAACGGCATGCGACAAACGAAGCAGAGAGACAATGTCAGTCATAGAAGGATAGAAAAGCGAGAGATGGATTTTTATCCGATATTTTAGTGGTAGCAACCGAATTTCAATAAGGAATTGTACGGTCATAAGTAATTTGAGGATTCTGAGATTTTTATATAGTATTCATGAAGCTTCAAATTAGACTTCTTATCAATTAGTTTATCCATTTAATCCATATTTAATTCTTTACAAAAGCTCAAACTTTGCTTAATATGTGTAATTACCTCATGATTCGTATTTTTTTCAACAAAATTTGGTTGGCATTTCAAAGTTTTTATTCGATGAGAACTCCAAGTTCAACATTAATCTACATGATATATTTTTTTCTTAATTTTCAATACATCCTACACCTCAAAATTCTTTGCCAAAAATATTTCGATATTTTGTCAAATCGCTGCCGATAGATTTCCCTTAAACAATTCAAAAGAGAAGAACCTTTTACCCAGCACTGTATGATAAAAACAAACATACATGTATAGCAAAACTTTCCTAAACAATGTCTTGATTTTCATTAAACTTGTATTATAAAATTACCAAACTCAATGCTTCGTGAAAATCCAGAGTAAGGGAACATTGTTGATTGTTTCCATTTTACTAAATGGAATTTAGTTCGACTCTGTCTACATAACTACAGTTTTTTTAAACGACCTGTTGTTTGAATGAACGTCTTTTATATGTTAAAATATTTTCTGTAACTAACTAGAAACCAGCATCAACAAGTATAACTTGTCTTGCTTTTTCAATGCTTAGATCTAACAGCTACCGTGATAGCTGTCAGTCAATGTTTGTTTGTACGTCAACTACTTAATGCATTCTAAAATTTCAAAAGAATTATTGTTTTTATCAATGAGCTCGTTGAAATGAATAATTTGATGCATTTCGTGAGCTTTATTTGTAATTTTTCTCTTTTCTTTGTAGTATTCAGAAGGTAAGCAACATGTATTGCTTCTTCCTATTTTTCTATGTTCAACAACACCATCAAATACTTTTCTACGCTTTTCCAGTCCTATCCTACGTGGATTCTGTACATCTGAATTTACTTTTAGAGACACAATTTTTGCAGCCAGTTGGCTAAAAACACAAACTATCTTTTCAAAATGAGTTTGCATAATTTAAAGAATGTCCAGTATGGACATTTTCCCAAACCATTAGAGATTGGTGTATCCGTTATTCCTAGTCCTACCATTCCTACCCTCTTTCTTGAGGTTGAGAACCTTCTAATGGTTTGTTGCCAAAGCTTCGTTCTGTGCTTCTATCAAACAGAAGCTTTTTTTTTCAGAGCACAGCGTCAGTTCAACTTTTTTCTAGCCCCTAGCCTGTGGTAATATTACCTGAAGCCATTCCGCAGTGTTTGGTGTTTCAATCGGTTAGAACGACTCCTTGTCTGAAGTTAATGTCGTCAAACTGAATCTTGCGCTCCCATCCAGCATACATTCCTTCTACTATTGCGTTCTCCGATGAGTTTCCATTGTCCGCACTGATGGTATTCCCATAGTAGACCTCAGGAAGGTCTGCAATTCGTATTGTTTTAGCAGCATCTACAAAGCTGCCTTCTGAGGAGGTGGTGGTCACTTCGCCCTCCTTTTTTCTCGCCTTTTGCTTCTGAGGGAGCGGTGACGAAGTCTTCGCCTCCTCCTTCTTCCGTTTTTCTCCTCTATGGGGGATTATTTCCTCTTCTCTTTTGCTCTTATAAGTCCCTGATCAAGGAAGCGAAGATATCATCTAGCCCCTGCTCGCACTGTGTCTTAGTCGGTTGTCCCTTCCTCCGGGTTTTTCCAGTGAAGAAAGATTGGGGGTTTTCCACCTATTGTTTTGCAGGGCTCTTTGTGAAAATTCTTGGCAGCTGTGGAGGTTAAGAGTATGGGAGCCCCTGCTGTTCGCATCTCATGTTTTTCTCTCGCTTCCCAAAAAAGAAAATTACTTGCGTGAGAGGGAGGTTAGGTTAGGTCTCCTTGGGCACTGTAGATAGTTTACTTCGACTTTGATTTATTGACTCACGGTATATTTGATAAACTCAACATACACTTATTCTTAATAGGATAATAGAATAGAATATTTAAACTTTTTTTGTTGCAATAACTTATGATAAACAAAAAATGTGCTTAAAACAAAAATTTTTCCAGAAGCAAATGAAAAGTAATTGAAACATAACTTCAAGATTTTTTTCTTTGGTGAATACTTTCGTTAAATAGTGTTAATGAACCTTTCATAAGGAATGGAATTTTCTGACATCAAAATATGGTCATTTAAAATTCGAAAATGTATGCTAAAGCAGATACATAGTTTGTACTTATACGACGTAGACAGCGTGAGAATTTTCCATGGTTATTAATAAAATTTGTTTCTTTCACACGGATATCATAAATAATAAGGAATCTCAAGACATTATTGAATTTTATATATAAAAAATTTGTCAAATATGTTTGATGTGTTCGGAAATGATAAAGTTAACAGTCGAAACCGAAGCAGGAACTCACTCACTAACTATGCTCAATAGAGTGATGTCATTGTAATTTTTGCAGTCACTGTTGTTGCTATTTTTTTGAATTACAAGTAATACTTTTATTTCTCTTTATCTAGGTTTTTGCGATTCCTTTATCGCTTTGTGGTAGATATTATGCCACGATTTCACGTTATTGCTTACTAGATTCTTAAGAATTTTTGGCGTTATTCCGTCCTTTTTTCCACTTCCATTATGATAATTTCTGCTAATTATGTTCTAGTTTGTTCTCATTTTAGACATTCTTCCGTATCAATTATATTTCTTCGATAGTTTTTTATAGATTTTTCGTTCCCTCATCTTCATTATTATTAGGAGATCTTCATTTTCCTATTTCCTTTTTCCATTTCTAATTCGATGTTCAGAATTATTTTTCTTCGATTTTGTTCCACCTTAGTTTTTATAACATGTTTTCTTCCCTGCCTTTTATATTGGATAAAACTGAAAAATATGTTTTCTCAATGTTTTCCAATTTCTAATGAAAAATTCCATGATAACTCATCTCATATAAGTTTAAAATATGTAAATTGACGCAATAATATTTAAATTTATACCACTGCAGATGAACAATAGTTAGACCATTTAAATTGCTGTGAGCTACTGGAAACAAGTCTTTACTAAAAAATAAATCAACTTAACTGATAACAACTGCAGTGTTCGAAGTAGCACACCTTTCTGTGATACCCAATCGAGATATTAACAATTTATGTTGTTATTCCATTCGATTGAATTAAAAAGTAGAGTTAACTTTAAAAAGCAGTACTTTCAAACATTTCGGTTGCGAAAACATTTTTTGGGAAAATTCACCAGACCGACTATAAAATGCCGTGACCATTTTAGAGCGATTATTTCCTTCCTATTAATTTTGACCAATTGCTATCAAGAAATGGTATGGCAATTATAAATTTTAAGTAGAAAAATTACATAACAACTGTCAACTTGGCTGTCAGCAGTTTTTCCGGAAAAGAAATCGAAAAAACTGCTGATAGCTAAGTTGACAGTTGTAAAGCTATTGGAAAATACTACAAAGAGTTGTGTGTATTGAAATAGAATGTTCATTCAACTCAGGAAATAATCTTACCAAATATCTCTCGTGCATCCAATTTTTCCTGTGGAAAAATTGGAACACTCTTCGGAAAAATCGTGATCGGATTATTTGAACTGTCAAACTGACACTCTTTGTAATTATGCAATTAACCTGATTATTTTGAAGTACTTATAGTATTACTACTGATAATTTTCTTCAATTTTAAATGTACATATTATCATCATGAATAATGCATTTAACAATTATTTCGAGGTTTGGAGAGAAGAGACATTTAAAAACCTCTGAATACGGGTGGTTATAAGGTTGACAGACTGAGCATCCTTATGGCCGAAATATTCCATGTTACCAGCGACTTTAGAGCTGAAGAAAAGAATGAAAATCAGCAAATACAGCGCCTTGATACGTTAAAATGAACGGATGCATCTCAACCAGCGCAATTTGATTAAAATAAGCATTCCCTATCAAGCTCTTCCTTCTCAAATGTATCCCAATCCTTCGGAACACCTCTATCCAAGATTTCCATTATCATATTTGTTTCCATGGTCTTTTCAGCTTATTGCCCCAAATAAACGAATGGCACTGAATTGCAAGTCATAACCCGCACTGTCTTAATCTGTTGGTTTGTGTATGTTTTTTCCGTCTAAACCGATAAAAGCAAATCGCTTTTTGTAGCGGCAGGCTGACACCAGCTGATGAGAAGCGAAACTGCAGAAAAGAAAACAAAAATTGAATAGATGAGGCTTTTACTTGATGTAGATCCATACTAAATATGAAATAATAGTATATTCTTCAACGAGTGCAGAATGATGGCTATTATTCATGAGGATGAAGTTTCCAGAACAAGCGAGCGCATCGAGTGAGTTTTGGAATCATCCAAGTGAATAATAGCCATTCTACACAAGTAAAAGACTATACTTTCTCCACGACTAGAAAGAAAAAACTAGTGAGGATCGAACCTCGATCGTCCGCGCCATAGTCAACCACCACTAGGACATAGAGCATATTTATAAAAACGTGAAGAGTAAATATATATACTCATATTTTTAATCGGAACCCCTAAATTTATAAATGAAATTAATTCCGGGATTTTTTTTCTTATAATACGTAGAATTATGATTTTATAATGATTTTGACGTTTCAAACGACGCGCTGTCAGAAGCGATTTTGCGTTCATAGGTATTTGACCTTTTGAAGAGACGATTTGATTTATTCATTTTAATTCATTTCAGCGTGAATTCTGATAATAATATAATGTGATTGGCTAACGAAAGTGAATTCTTTTTATTATTCACTGGTGTGAAGAATCTATATCATTATGCAGCTAAATATGTAAAAATAATTTGTGCGTTATTATTCAGTCGTGGAGTAACATTATTATTCTACATTAATTTGATAAAATAACACTTTATGCTAAAATACTTTTTCTCAGTGTGTTTCAAGTAAAGCTGTGAGCATTTATTATGGTTCTCAGTGTATGCCAGAGTAAGCTGTCATCTTCAAAGTTATTTATTTTCGTGCCTCTAACATCAAAGGATTTCCACTGGGCCTCACTTCTTGTGTAGTGAGCGCGTGAAAACTCTTTACAAACTTTTAAATGACTCTCTGTATTATCTATCTACTATCGTACCGACGACGTTACAAAATACGTTTTTGTTGTACTATGTTGAATAATTTTTTGCTTTAGATACTAATTGAAACCAAGAAAGGCAGATACAAAAAGCTGGACGGACTCCAGTGAAATGTTATCCTTTTTTATCTACCGTTTTTGGTCATCATTCATAAAAACCCGTTCTCATTGGTCGAATGAACATTGAGAGGAAAAACGCCGAAATTATCTCCGAAAGCTACGCGCTTTTTGTTTGTTTTTATATTTTAATACAGTTAACACTGATGTTTATCAATAAAAATCACTCGATCATCATTTATATCGATTTTTTTCTGCTTGATGCACTGGTACGCACTAGTGCTGCACCTTTCGGGGGTATCGTTAACAGCAAATGTTTACTTACTTTTTGTGAAGAGTTTCTAGAGTCCTTTTCATCTGCTAGTGATAATGAAATACAATTTTTGACCAAAGAAAATGTTGAAAATAAAGCACGAATTGAGGGTTATGTGAAAAAAGTTGTGAAAAATAATATTTTCGGCTTCCATTATTAATTCTAATTTTTATTAGGTAATTTTATTATTTTAAATTCTGTTATTCTTAAAGTAGGAACAAAGATAATTTCTATTCATTGCTTTTGTAGAGGTGTAGAGGTTAGGGTTATTGTGAACGAAAATAGCCGTCGGAGATCTCTGGTTAAAGTGCACTGAATAGAGCTTTCGTTTTCTGCTTGAATTGTCAAAATGTAAATTCCTCGGATAACCCGCAAAAATGCATTATCTCACATGCTGCAGTGAGAGCGCTCTTGCACAGGTAGAGCAAAAAACGCTATTACTATCGTCCTTACTCTAACGACCGATCAACTGCAAATTGAACCAACAAAAAAGTCGACCATGCCCCTCAATTTTTTCCATTTTATACAAATGCAAACACTTAATTTGGGAATATAACTAATTTCTAGACAAATACTTTAATCTCCATGGTTTGTCGCGCCGCTACTGATAAGTGACAGTTCAAGAGAATAAAATTAGGTCCCTTGGAGCCAAATAAGGTCTGTACGAAGGGTTTTAGCCGTTTTGCCAAGGTATCGAAGGATTAATATTGATTCTACTAGAGTTGAAATAATACCCTTCTTGGTGTGCGTCATCGATTGTGACGTATATCCAGGTTTTCGGCATGTCGTTTATTTCATTTGCTATTTTGACATATAGCTAACCTTAAATTTGATAAATAATATCATCAGAATCGTATTCAGCCAAATTCGAAAAGGCTATGAAATCAATAATTACCAGCTTCTTGTTCTAAATGAAAATACTTGAGAACTTTCGAAATACGGATGTTTTTCCGTGTATCCATGCATATTTTTGTATCATTTAAATGAATAAAACAATAAGATTAATATTCACTTTTCATAAATAATAATTGACCGCAAACAACAAAGTACAGACCTGACGAGAACTGTCAGTGTGACAGTACAAAAAGACGTAAGACACATTGCCGCTACGAAAGTAACGCCTTCCTAGTATTTTGAGCTCCCGATTGATAGGTTGCACTTGTGCGTGATCTAAACATCAACCAATCAAATTTTTGTGAGTCGAAGATTAGGGTTAACGTTTGTAATACATTTAAACGGTTCATTATTGTGATATTTTGATTAGGATTATTCACAGACCTGCCTTTTTTCCATTTCTTCCTACGTAATGTGTTAGAAAGACATTAACAATCGATGACTCACACCAAGAAGGGTATTATTATTATTATTATTATTATTACAATGGGGTACGGGCAGATTATTTCAACCATTGGGATAATGAAGAATATTCCATGTGTGACTTCATACTCCAAAATATTTCCTACAATTTACATTATAAAAATGATTATTTAGTTGAAAAGATTATGGGAAATGTACATTTTATATTCCATGAAAGTGTCTAGGGCTATTTTATATGCCGTAAATGTTGCAGATATATTCTATCGCTTTATTTTACGAATACAAACACAGCGGGTAATTAATTTTTCAGGGTAATCTTAAATTCAAACATAAATGCTTTGATAAACTGAAGCCTGACTGTAATAATTCAACAAAAAGCTTTAATAGCTTGTTTATGCGCGTGGTTGAAACGAGCATTGATACTGTTAATTACAGGAAACTGCTATAATTTGAATAATACCAGCCAATAAATTAATTTAATTATTTGTAATAATGAGGATTTATGATTTTAGTTATTGCAGTGGACGATGTAAATCTGTAGGGGAAAGTCAAAAGGTTTTAAAAATGTACCTATGGTAGTTAAAAAAGAAAAAATAATTCAAAATATGAATTGAGCACAGTATGAACCGGGGAGTCTCAATTAACTTCAGTATAGTTTATACGCGGTTAGTTTAGCGAACAAAAAAAATGTTATAAATAAAATTAGGAGACACTTAGGAGACCCACAATATAAAGTCATCAATGATCAGATAAATTTGGGGAATTCTCCACTATTAAACTGTAAATACTTGTGAAGTTCAGCAGATAGGTACATACTTATACAGTGCTATTCAAAAGTCCCCTCCCCTTCGTATATTTTGAACGGCTACACTTACATTAATAAAATTTGGAGGGTGAAAATAAAGTGTTGTAAACTTCTCTACGAATGGTAACAGGTGACGTAATGGTAATAGATGACGTCACAGTGCCACTCTGGCCAATAATTTTTAATAGGACCTAATGGCAAGTGATATCTCGTTTGAAAGGCATTGACATCGGCTACATAGCCATATTAATTTTGTTTGGGTTTATACTAATTTTGACGGATA
Source organism: Galerucella tenella (assembly GCA_910591685.1). Classification (NCBI taxonomy): domain Eukaryota; kingdom Metazoa; phylum Arthropoda; class Insecta; order Coleoptera; family Chrysomelidae; genus Galerucella; species Galerucella tenella. The sequence continues at coordinate 50,330 of CAJUYH010000643.1, forward strand.
CATTGAATGAATACCAAAATTATTATTTCACATTTAAATATTGAAGATTTTTCAGTCCGCCTCTGGTTAGTTGTCAAAAAACGTTTTTAATTTAATAGTATTTGTTGCTTTGCAAAGTTTTTCTAAATAGCTTAAATATTTAATTTTATTATTGTTTAACGAGACCTTTAATAGTTTACTCAGGCAAAATGGTACGTACTCAAGCCGACAAAGTAGCAGCTATCTTATCTAATAGTTGGTGAATTTAGAAAGAATCTCCATGAAGCGGAACGTTTATTTAATAAGAGATACCCAGATCGCCCTATCTCGAGAACTTATTTGAGGGAGCTTCTTCACAAGTTTGAAGCAACAGGTAGTGTTCAAGATGCCAAACGATCTGGTCGACGAACATTTAGTGATGATAAAAAAATTGATAGTTGCTGAAATGGTAGTAAACCCTACTTCCTCTTCAACTGAAGTTGCGTCTATCTGTGAAGTAAGTAAAAGTACAGTACAGAGAGTGTTGACTGAAAATAAATTTCATCCATACAAGTTTAAAATGGTGCACCACCTTTCGGATGACGACCCCGACAGAAGACTCGAATTATGTGAATATATGACAAATAAAATTAGTCAAAACCCACATTACACAAAAACAATTTGTTTTAGTGACGAAAGTACTTTTTGCATCAATGGAAATGTGAATACACAAAATGTAAGGTATTGGAGTGACACAAATCCTCACACCTTTCGTGAACTACATACCCAATTTCCGGAAAAAGTCAATGTTTGGGCAGGTATTTTGGGAAACCACATAGTTGGTCCTGACTTCCTAAATTCAAATTTAAGGGGTGAAGTGTATCTGGAGATGTTACAAAATGTAATTGAGCCGTTAATTCTTGAAATTCTGGAAGATAATCCAGATGAATTCGGCCATCTGGAAATAACATTTCAACAAGATGGTGCAGTAAGACGTTACCTGGATGGAGAATATCGAGGTTGATGGATCGGCCGGCGAGGTCCTATAGAATGGCCACCTCGGTCACCAGATCTGACACCATTAGATTTTTTTCTATGGGTACTTGAAATCCAAGGTTTATACTACGGCACCAGATAGCATTGGCGTTTTGAAAGAAAGAATTATTGAAGAATGCAATGCAATTTCAGCTGACACATTCGAACGAGTACGACAAAAGTTTACTAATAGGATGTATTACTGTCAGGAAGTAGACGAAGCACATTTCGAACACTTGCTATAAGAATCCATTGTTGATATTCGATTAATTAAATTTAAAAAAATAATTCCAACAATTTTGGTATTTATTTAATTTAGCCGTCAAAATTAGTTTAAGCCCTAACGAAATTAATATGGCTATGTAGCCAATGTCAATGCCTTTCAAACGAGATATCACTTGCCATAAGGTCATATTTAAAATTATTGGCTGGAGTGGCACTGTGACGTCATCTATTACTATTCCGTCACCTGTTACCATTCGTAGAGAAGTTTACAACACTTTATTTTCACCCTCCAAATTTTAATAATGTAAGTGTAGCCGTTCAAAAGATACGAGGGGGGAGAGGACTTTTGAATAGCTCTGTATAAGATCTCAAATGGTGAAAAATATATCCAGGATATCACCATAGGACTGATAATAAATAAGATTTAATATTTATAATATCGCATCTTCTCTTTTTCTTTTTTTTCTATATATCAAGTCAATCACAAGATAGGTCACTACTTGTCCAGCCTAATTATTATTAAACATGAATAAGGTATAACATAAAATGTAACTTCTGTCATTGCAGTACAATATTTCATAACCATGGCGTTATAGTGCTATTTTTAAATAAATAATCTCAACAAATTCACGAACCTATGAAAAATATCAACCTTCTTCCAGTATTACCATCTTATTGAGCTAAATATGGAAGATACCGTATTTTTTATTGATGAAACGTATCATTATACACAAAAACATATATTACGTTACCAATGACATGTTCATTTGCATTGTCATTTCAACATAATGTACTTAAACATTTCTAGAACGGAATAATGTGCTTAAAAAGGCTATGAGATTTCCTATCAGTTCCTCTGGTATACATTTTCTAGGCGTGATTGAATGTAATGTACTTAAACATGACGTAGTTGACGTGATCATTTATCAAGCTTACTCGGGAGACAGTTTAAAGATCTTTTCATTTGAAATCTGAGCTAACTTCATTGTAATAAGTAGTGTATGCATTATACGCTAACGGTGTTCTTTCATGTAATCTTACGATTCAGGCTGTTTGTATTTGTTTATATTAGTTTTGTTTTTATTTTATGTGCTTTTCATTATTCATTTCAACATTTCTTTATAATTAGTTTAAAGTCGACGGAAATATTTTAAGACTAATAGTAGAGAACATATTTTTCTACAGATGCCAAATGTAATAGTTTAATACTATTAAAACGCCTTTGAAAATAAAAGGGCGGAGACCGTTCACTGAGAAGCAGCAACTACTTCCCTTTAGCTGCACTCAGCATGATTGCAGCTCATGATTTCTTCTCGACAAGCATCAAATATTCATTATTTTCACTAGTTACACAAGTAAATATTGGAATTAAGAAAAGTTCACTCCCTTGGGCCTCTTTCACACGGTCAGGGTGTTTGTCCGTCCGAGTTTTCACCCGTCAGCCGGACAAGTAGCCATACATAAGCATATGTTTTTTCACACTGTCCGGACACGGATGAATCGCCGTCCGGGCATTCAAAACGTCCGGATGTACCCGCTAGAGCTCACGGAGCTCGGACGGGCAATTTCCCTAGCGGCCCACATTGTGCTATGAATGCGTTTACATGATCCGGGTGTTCAATCGTCCAATTGGTCTATACTTGTCTATACTAGTATGCAGGCCATTAGCGTGTAGTCTGTTGTCGAGAAGACTGTGTGTGTACTCTGCAGTGTAGCTACGAGCATTTGGTCATGTCGAACGAAGTAGAAGAAATAGATTCTGAAATGCTGATCAGTTTAGTTCAGGATAAACAAGAAATCTGGAACAAAGCTGCCGAGGATCTGCTTTCTAGCAAAAGGGTGAACTCAAATTGGCCTATTATTTTGTTTTAATAAAGCGAACAAAATCTTTTTGCGTCTACTGTCCATCACAATCAGCGGCAAACTGAAGTATCTAGCACCAAATGGTCCGGATTTTCGCAGACTCCCGTGTGAAGAGAGATCCGCAGTGTGCCGCCCGGCCGGGCGATCATACGGACGGATAAATATCCTGACCGTGTGAAAGAGGCCTTACAATCTTAATAATTGACATCCATTCCATTAAAAACCCAAATGTGGAGTGTGCTGAAATTTACTGTCACTCTTTTTCATTTTATGAGCTCGGAGGTCTGGCACCACGTACTTAATACTTTTTTATTCTTCTCATTGCAGAATATGCACTCTGCTTAAAGTTGTCTATAGCGCTGACAATTCCTGAAAAGAATTCCTCTCAAACGACCCTAATCATAGGTATCACACACGGAATAAAGTATCATATAATAAATAGCACCTCATAAAAAAAACAACACACCTACCTGGACCCTAAGATATACACTTCGCTTCCAATAGACGTTAGACACGAACAAAGGTTGCCAAAGTATATGCAAAAACTCGAAAGATATATGCTGGACATTTTTTTATCCATGTAATTGTAATGTAGTTGTTGTATATAAATTATGTATATAGCTCTCCTTATGTGTAGGTACCACATAAAAGTAATCTATTCGCTTCGAGGTTTGTTTAGGTGTTTTTTCTATTTTTGTGTCAAACATGTTTTATATTCATGTATATTTTGAAAAATGTGATGAATAAACTACTAATCACAACTGTGGATTTACTCAATTTTGACCACCTATTCTTATAGTTTTTCGAGTAACATCTCTGAGAAGTGTTTCTGTTCGCGGCGTTTTTATTTCAATCTGAAACAATGTTTTGGTCTTAATTTAACAAGTGGTTATGCTCTTGGCTTGTTATCGGAAGGACCATGGTTCAAATCTCAGGTCCACTTGAATTTTTAAGAGGTAGGTATATCCGTAGCAATAGGCGAAAGCTGTGTCAGTACACTCTATGACACTCTATGACAACTGAACTGTCAAAAGTAACAGATACAATTTAGGTCGACCTTAGATAAGAAATATGTTAATGAAGTCATAATTCCGTCTCATCCATTTCATGAATGAGAGAGCAAGCTGGACAATGTATGACGTAATGGCAAAGGATCGTTGAATAAACTCTACCTTCGTTCCCTCCAGTTTCATACCTTGCACCCAATCATCCAAATATCTTCCAATGCTGACTGAAGTGGCTCCGGCATTCCTATATCAGCCCACTTCCTTTAAGAAGTGAGGGAAATGAAAAAAAAAATTTCTTCTTTCAGTCTTGTGTAGGTATATTGATTCCATTTCAGAATCCGCTCTTTAATTCATCTAGAATTTTATACGTTTTTCCGTTTTACTTTCAATTTTTTGTCCTAGTTTAATTTGATAACGTAAGAACTTAGTAGTTACTGCAGTGTTTGATGTCTCCTTTTTTGAAGATGGATACTTTAAGTGATCTTCTCCAGTCTGTTGGGAAGGCTTCTTTTTCCCATTTTTGCAGCAGTGCATCTCCTCATTTTTGTCTTATGATTTTTATCATTCCATCTGTAATTTTATCGGACCCGTGTGCTTACCATTCCTTACTTTCTCAATTACTATTACTGTTTTTAATTATTCCACAATCCAGCATGAAATTTATGGATTTTCGAGAATTTCACATTCGTTTTTTTAGTAATTCTATCCTTATAGTACCCGCAGGGTAGATATCCGACTGGCGTTGACTTACTAGATAGTGTAAAAAATTAAAAGCGATAATTAAAGAAACCAATCGTTAACGATTAATTAGAAACGTGCATGCATTCAATAGTACTGTTTAAATGTTCTATAATTATCAATAATTACACATTACACTCATATGATATCATAAAGCTGTCCGTGGCCCTGTTTTTGCTTTACTCTCTTCGTCGTCATCGTGAAAACATGGTACTATTGGGAATTTTTAATGTGCCTCGATAAGATCCAGTTGTCGAAGTAATTCACTGTTTTAATATCGTAATTTTGCGTTGAATTTCTATCGTTGAACTTACATAATATTTTTTAATTGGCAGCTTGTCCAAAAATAGGTACGTCGGTAGTGAGATCCAAGTTTAAACCAAGTTCAAATTTAAATCTAGCTGAAAGGGGATTCTCTGTTTAGTGTAACTTCACATGCTTAACATTCCCTTTTGAAAAAATTTGAAAATTGAGCTCGTTTTAGTGAATAAAGCAAATAGTTTTGTTGATGACAGATGTTTTCATACTATATACACCGGTCTCGGCGTATTTGCGCCTCATCAGTACAACTTATCCCTTCTAATGGGTGTTGAACTAATTTCCTGCTTTATTCAAAAATATTGGTACTACTCGAACTGGAAATTAAGAATTCCTAAATGCCTGCAACTTTCATCACATATGCGTCACAAACCTAAAGATGAAGTTAGCTACTGATTTAGATGTTTTATGAATCAATAGCCAGTTACAAAAAGGTCAGTTTGAAGAACTGTCAAAGTCTATAGTGTATATGAGTGTTTTGGTTTTGTTTACAGTTTATTCGAGCTTGACGTTCCAATATAATGAAAAAATTGTTTTAATATTTTGTTATACCTCATTTAAAAACCAGGAGGAGTAATTTGAATTTAAGTTGGCAATTCTGTAGACCTCTGATTGGTCAGATTCCGCCTAGTTTTTAATATTGACATCAGCTGATAGTTTTCATTTTTGATAGTTCTGACAGTTAGATACTTATAGTTAACTTGTTATCGCATCAGCTCTTGTTATTCTATTATTTTCACATAGTTTCGTTGAAACTGTTCTTTCAAAACTTCAGTAGGTTTCGCTTAGTCCGGTAAAACAATATAAATGGTGAACTTATGGGTCACTTAGGACCGTCAAAAATCAAATACATTCAAATTACATTCACAATTTCCCAAGCAATTGGTAAGATTATTACTTTTATATTAACATGGTATTGAATGCTCATCATTTTCCTTATAGGAGTAGTAGAGTCAACGGTTCATTAACTATTAAAGGAATACCTAGGTAGAGGAACAAAATACAGTAGGGCAAATATTAGTGGAATACCAAGACTTTTGAAAAATTGTGATAATTGAATTAAAAATGCTGTTCGAAGAACAAGAATAAGTTATCTATATTGGATCAAATTTTGCAAGCTTTGAAACAAATTAAATTCAACTGTGCAATCCTTTGTACTATTTGTTTATTATATGCATTGTATTTTCACATATTTGCAAAGATATGGTCAAAAGTCTATGGAGGTTAAAAGCTATCGAAGGTTCAAAAAATATATAAAAGAATGGGTTTTGTGAAAGTATAGTGAAAATTATAGAATAATTTGGAAAACAACCTTATTGACTTCCTTTTTATTGCATTCAGTTATTTGCTAATTAAAAACAGCTATATTAGAGTGTTCTAATCTATACGAAACATGACAAAGTTTTACATGTGACAGAATACCTGCAGGGGCGGATCTAGTATTTAACAAAGGGAGGGGGCTTGAATAATTTTTTTTATTTTTTTTCAATTTGACAAAAAAATGTATTATAATATAGTATATACATAAATACAACAACTTATATTAACGATAATCTAAGTAGACCAATTATAGTTTGGCAAGTTTATCTGTAGCTACGGGGCGTCGGTAAGAGGGGAGGAAAAACATGGCGTATATCTGTCAAACGTACAAATGGCGTACGGTACCTATTTTACCAAGTAAAACTGAAATTACAAAGGTAACTGACAATACGAACACCACTGGATAAATCAATATCAGTCAATTGACGAAGTGAGAGGGAAGAACATACGCACGCGCTTGCCAATAAGAAGTCACCTGGTCGATAAAAATCACCAATTATGTAATCGGAGGGTGTGGTCATTATGGTTTTCGTACAACGTTGCCAGAGCTTTAAGAATCCCATAACAAATTTGGAAAAGTGTTCTCTTTTAATATTCATAAATTGGAAAATAATGTTAATAGAATAAATCCAACGAAACAAGCACATTATAAAATGAACGTTCAATCATATTTTTAATATTGTTAATAATAAAAAGACCCATTTATAATTATTATCACTACATAATCAGTTCTTCTATTTTTTCATAGTTAAACATGGCAATGTCGAATATTTCGACTGCATTCCTTTCACGGTTTCAGATAAACTTGCCAAAGTATACAAGTTTCAATTCTTCTGGCCTTGATTTGACAAAAAGTTTTAAATATATCATTTATATTAAGAACTCTAGATTTATTAATGTATGCAAAAGCTAGCCCTTTAGAGTCTCTCCTGTCCCATCGTAGATCTCAAATAGGATTTTAGTAGCTTTAGCGATGAAAAACTTCTATCGTCCGTAGCACTTGTTACAGGGATTGTGACAAACATTTTTAGTAGTACCTATATATTGGGAAAGCATTCTATGGACATACGTTTTAAGGTTTCTGTTGATGATTTTGGTAGATCAACACTGACAGTGTCACTCCACTTATGTCTCCATATCGCTAATTCCGCCTGTAATTCCAGCATGGATCCTGGCATATCATTTTTATATATTCTTGCAGCCTCAACAATTTTGGCATCAGTATATTTTTTAAGGTGTATTGGAATAATACCTTCTATAGGTATTAAAGTAGAAAGTGGATTAAATCGGTCTTTCATTTGGATTATAATATGATCCAGGAAAGGTATGAATATATCACCCTTCTGTATAGTGATGAGCAAAGCAAGACTCGAACAGTCTCGGTCTTGGTCTTGGTCTTTCTTATTCAGTCTTGGTCTTGGTCCTGCTCAAATCTGTCTGGTCTCGGTCTTGGTCTTGCTGTATTTTGTTTGGTCTTGGTTTTAGTCTTGGTCTTGCCATAATTTCTTAACGAACATCTTTCAAAACATTTTGTTAACATTTTATTTTCATGCAACAAACATTTTTAAACCTAAATTTACTATCTTTGAATTAAAAAAAGTTCATTAAGGCATTATTATTATGTACGTCGCGATATGAGCTTGTCACAACTTGTCAAGAAAATGATTCTCTAGTTCAAAATATATTTATGAAAACTCAAGGACCTACCCTTCTCCAACGCATAAATTGACCTTATAGCAAAAAAAATCCTTGATAAAAATGAAAATATTGAAAAATAAGTAATTTTCCTTTGGATTTTAGCCAGACATTGGGACAAAGACTATGTACTCTTCGAACATTTTTGTAGATCCTTTTTTTTAACAGTGATTTCTTTGTTTTTTTCATGTATATCGTTAAAATCTAGTAAAGAAAACTGACAATTCGACATGCCAACTTATATTGTTCCAAGAAAAGCATATGTTGACGCTGTTACAAATATTTTATCTCATATAGTTACTGTGAAAAAGAATTTTTGGTTGAGTCTTGCGTATTTAGTCTTGGTCTTGCATAGTCGGTCTTGGTATTAGTCTTGTTCTTGTTCATTCTGTCTTGGTCTTGGTCTTGCGAGTCGAAGAATGGTTTTGGTCTCGGTCTTGGTCTTGCTTTTTCGCAAGACCAAGACCAAGACAGCAAGACCAAGACCAATTTTGCTCATCACTACTTCTGTAATATTCTTCTTCGTTATTTGCCTTTATATTGCTCCTGTTTGTTTGTTGCAAAGTCTAGGCATAATAATAGTCGTACCAATTCTCTGAAGAGCGCGATGGGCCTCCAAGAAAATTGGACACGTTTTTATTTCAATGTTCTGCAAACCAAAGACGCGGCCTGCGATTGTCTTTATCTTCAATCGGAAAGCGCTGCGCTTGAGCATTTTGCCGACTACCTAAATTCAGACGCACTCGGCGCGGCTGGTTTTGTGGACGTAAAATAAATAAATTTAAATGATTATTTTGATAAAATGATATTTATTTTATTATTTATATTCTCAAATAAAGCTTTTGGTAAACATAATATATAATTACTGTATTTATTATTGGTATTTATAGCGATGTTTGACTTTTTATGACATAACAAGTCTTCTTAAAGGGGGGGGGAGGAGGAGGCTTGAGCCCCCAAAGCCCCCCCGTGGATCCGCCCTTGAATACCTGTCTGTTTAACATCTACATAATCTACTACACAGACGAGAAATCGACTTATGACTATGCGCGGCTGATTTCTTCATCAATCATGGCATATTTAATAGATTTGGAACACGACTGTTGACTACTTTTTCGGAACACACCCTTTAGTAACAAATCTGGTAACTTTTAGAGGTGTGGGCAAGGCTTCTCAAATTATTCCTCCTGGTTATCAAATAAACTATAGTTGAGTTAAGTTCAGTTTTTCTCAAAAAATTTTCAAGTTGGAATAACGTCAATATTAAGAGTGACGCCATAAAAATGTCTAAAGTGGTTATATCTCCTTAGTTGAACGGTCATTGTTTTTGGAAAAATATTTTCCAAGTCGTTGTAATAGTAAAAAATCTATCATATTCGATATGTAGGTATTGGTAAAACGTTTCATTGAATACGACATTTTACAGGAAACTGTGATAAAGTCTCTGTTTTTATATTTACTTATAGTAAAGCCAAGGTCCCATCAGTTTAAATTTATCATTATTTCGCTTAATACATCACAGAAACCTTTAACCTTTTTTCTCATTTTATTAGGGCAATTTTCGAAAATATTTACCACGCCTGCAACATATTAACTTCACTTATCTTTGTCACGTAATCTTGCCGCTAGAAGCAGGTTTCGAATTTTAGGACCGAATTCAGGTGTCTCTTCTCAAAATAATAAGCCAATTAAGCGAATAAAAACGACATAAGGTACCACCTACACGTACAACCGTAAACTGTGTAGATTCAAATAAAATCGAAGATAAAATATATAATTTACTCGTTCGAAATATTTGTAGGTGGAAAGATATTGAATTTAATATATTTCTAATGATATCTTAACTATTTCTTAACTAAGTATGTTTTGGAACAGATAAAAGGTGGGTAGAAGTAGATAATTTTATGTATTTGGGAGCAGCGATGAATGAAATACTTAACTGAACAAAATATTGACAAATTTGTAGGCTTTCTAGAATAGCACAGCGTGATAACCATTAGGAACAATCGAAAATAATATTAACGGAGCTATTAGGTAGCCATTTACGAAAATAATAATTTACAATAATGAGGTATTGACAGCTCTACATTCTTAGCCGATTTATCAGGCATAGAATAAAATAATGTATATTTATCTGATTGAAATAGGTTTTTGAACAGATTTGTAACATCGACATAATGATTGTTATCTTTTTAACGATTTAATTCGTGTATTCCCAAATGTTTGTATCTGTTGTCTCCTATAAAATTTCTTCTAAGAATAAAATAAACAAGTTTTAATACAAAAACCACTACTGCAATTTAAATAATTGTTATTTAATAACGGAGTTTCATTATGATATAACCATATTCACTTCTAACCGCATTCCTTATGCGATCTTTTTAGTCACCAGAACAAGAAGTTTATGACACTAGACACATTTTATTTGGAAAACATAATTAACTACATACCTGAG
>CAJUYH010000644.1:0-60877 GCA_910591685.1 Galerucella tenella
GTTAGAATCTGATAATAATTCAAAGTATAATTGGGTGACGCAACTTAGAGAATTGTTTATTTATGCGCAATGTGAGTATCTATGGGAAAATTATTTAAGTACAAATGAACGCAGTTTAGATAGACTTATTCTAGACAAATTGCGAAAACGCCTGCTTGATAGCGACATGAACAAAAAGGTTGCTTTTAGTTACTCTTCACTATATACTCACACTTACTAGTTGGTGAAAATAACAGTTATTTGAAAATACCCTCTCACATCTATATAACCAGAATAATAGCGCAACTTAGAACGTGTAGTAAAACATTTTTAAAATTGTCTTTTAAAGGAAATTTTTATATAATCAACAGCACTGATAATTGCACTATCTGTAATATGGATTCCCTGGAGTCATTACATCAAAGGCTTTTTGAATTTACCATTTACAGCCCTCTAAGAAAAAATAGTTTTTTTCACAATGTTCATAATATTGATGACCTAGTACACTATCTTAATACTAATAATACACAAAATGGATTTTTTGAACTTACTGAATTAGCTCATAGCATTATTAGTATCATAAAGCTGCGAGCATTTGCACATGGTGGATGATTGACATTACCATCAAGTACACAGATATTTCATACTTTTATTTGTGTATTAACTATGTCTATGTCGTAGTGTATCTCTAATTATGTTAATTCCTTACTTGATATTTTGTACCGAACCCTTGTGAGAAGATTTATCTTAGACACAATAAACTATCTATCTATCTATTCCTCTTGAGATGATCCTCCAAGTGACCTGCAGCACCACCTATTCCCTTCCCCCTTCCACACTTATAATCTACGGAAGTATTCATCCATTACAGTTGTTACCAGTGGGTTAACCTGCAGAGCTACAAAACACCTTACGTACCACACACTTGGTTAGTTAAATGGAATTGAGAGTAGTCAAAAATTGAAAAAGTGAAGTGATACGAAGAATATTGAATGTTCTTTTTTACGTGCGAATAATTCTTGAATCGATGAAGTGTAGAAAGCAAGAAGTAATATTTTCACTACTTGCGGAAGAAATAAGTGCTAAGAATAAGGAATTCTAAATTCGTACTGTCGTTAAAAACGTCATTTTTCTCCAACCATAAAAAAATGTTGACATTTTTGTACTATTTTCAGGTGCAAAAGCTATCAATTCCCTTACCGTACAAAAATTTGCTCGTTGCTTAGCAACACTTTTAATCCTAGGATTAAAAACGCTACTTTTAATCCTAGGACTAAAAGTAATTGCATTTGAGCTCTCTAATTGCTCATTGCTTATTGTCTCTTACAAACTCAGTAAAACAAACTAAATGGGCAACTATATATAGGTATTTATTTGTTATTTATAGTGATATTGAATGTACAATTGGAACAATTATTGCCAAAATTCAAAGCACCACTGAAATTATCACTAACAATTTTCGAACAATTCAAAAGATTTTCATTAATGTTAGAGCAACTTAAAATATTCTCCGTAACTGTTGATGAAACATTCGAGGAAATATCTGAACAGGTACTTGTACCTTCTTTGTCAGGTTGCAATATTTTTCTGGCAGTATTCTCTCTGTTGATACGTGATTCTTCAATATATCCTTCTGCTACCGTACTCGATTTCCAACCTCCATGTCTTTTAAGACAAGTGAGGTCACCGCCACCATCAATAAGAAGTGTAGCAGATGTTCTTCTTAGCGAATGTCCAGTATACTCCTTCTAATTTTCTAACTTCAAAAAGTTTGCAATTTCTTGCGGCACGGCACTAATTTTGTGAATACCAACAACCATTCTTTGACACTTCCCATTAACATACTTCAAAAATAAACGACGTTCCTGTATATTTGATGGCCATAGTGCAGCATATTTTCGAAATAGACGCAAATAGTTATCGCCTATAATGGTAAACAAACGAGGTTTCTTGTTTTTTGTCTGCAAAATTTCTACGACCAGGACCGAGTACATATCTTCAATGTCATCAATTTTCAGATGAACTAGTTCGTCACAATGCATAGCTCCTCCAATTCCTAATACTAGAACAACCTTTATCAACAAATATACATTATCAGGTGCCATATCCATCAGGAACTGATCAACTTCCTTCTTTGTAAAAACCCTAGACTTCTTAGGTATATATCCATCACTTTGCCTTTTTAACAATGCTCGAAATTTTGAATATTTACTAATATCCACACCATTTTTGATATCCAGTGTGGATCGCAACATTGAATACTGTGACCAAAGAGTGGATGGCTTGATGGTCTTCGTTAAATTTGAGAAATACACCATAAGAACACTCTCCGCATAGTTTTGCACATTTTTTTCTTTACACCAATCCATGAATCGCTGATATGCAAGTTCATAAACTTTGCGAGATTTGGGTGGCAAAAGATTTAGATATACTGCTTCGGCAATTTCCAATATATCCGCAGGTATATTTTCATCGTGTTCGGGATTCATTTTGAAAGCAGCGTTAAAACTACTACAAAAATTATATGATTAGTACGTCTACTGACGTCTACTTGACAATCAATTTTTACCAACAATACCACTGGTATTATACCAGATATCCATGACTACCGACTTGCTATCGCTGTTATAATTAGATAATAGGTGTTCAAATTTATTACCAAATGATTATTTTTTCACTTGTCAAAATCTGACATTTTGGTGGTTTTAACCAATAGCAATACATTATTCTAGCCAATCATTCGGTATTATACTGATAATTCTGCTTCCTCATCGATAATACCTTGTTTACATTGAAACGTCAAAATTTTACTTTGAATTTGTCATTATTGACAACTAAAAGAGCTTCGAAGTTTATTGAAAAATGAACACAAACCGATTGAGTGCCATCACCCAAGAGAATATTAAACATTCAGGTAATACAAAATTTTAAATTTATGAAAAAAATAATCTTCCCAAATACAACTCGCTCTTCAAATTTTATCACATAATTTTTTATTTTCATCACTCAAACTTGTTTATTTGAGGCAAAAACATTCAAACAAACCGAATTTAGATAAAATCCCTCGTCCTAACGGACTCGTGATTTTATCAATCGGTTTGTTTTCATATTCTTGCCAAATAAACAAGTTTTCGTGAAAAAGAAAAAATTATCGATAAAATTTGAAGCACTCGTGGTATTACCTTTGATAAATCAACTCCAATGTTAATATACCTGGAAATGTTATTGTCACTTTGACATCGATAAAAAAAGCTGCATCCTTTTTTATCGCGATAAAAACTCCTCTTCCTCAATGTCTAGTAAGCGGATGTCACTTTTACACAATGACAATTAGTCGCAAGTTTGGTTATACTTATAATTTCACAGCGATTAATCCATATATTCTGTCGTTAATTTATCTTGCCAAAAAACACTCGAGCTTTTCTTTTACCGGATAAATTTCTCTTTACCTAAAAATTTTGCCAATCACTAAATTTGCTCGAAAAACTGACATTAGATAAAATCGCTCCACCTTCGGTGGAGATGTCAGTTTTTCTCGTAAAATTAGTGATTGGCAAAACTGTTTCGTTGCAAAGAGAAATTTATCCGATAAAAAAAAGCTCTTGTGTTTTTACTGTTGATTAACGATTTTTGAATAAAACTAAATTTATTTTAATTTTGACTTGGTTGGAGAGAAAATATAGTATATATTATACGGACTAAAAGTGCCTATTTTTACTCGCAATTTTGCATTCGCTCGGCTGCGCTGCGCTCCGCCTCGCAACTGCAAATATTGCTCGTAAAAGAAATAAAATATGCACTTTTAATCCTTATAATATAATATAGGTACCATTCTTTCGACAAATTATTCGGCTAATGTTAGGCACGTTCTTTTATTCACCGGTAGATCCGCCAATCGACCAACTGCGTTTTCATATTCATTGGTGAATTGAAGATTGAAGAAATGACGCGTTCATTTATTACTGTTGCATCAACCAAAATTGCAAACCATTCCATCTTCTATCGAGGTGGTGGACGAATTTCGTGGTTTACAATATGACAGCTTGACCTGAAAAAACTAACGATTTTTTGGAGCGGTCAAAGAAATGGACAAATTAATAGAAATCAGTTTAAAATGTGGTAACAAGGTATTGACAGCGCTATTAACAGCGTCAGAAAATGAAGAAATTTCAAGTGGAACTATCAGATGAGCTGCTACTCCGGGATATAGAGGCTAACAACTGCGTTTTTTTATGTGCCACTGATGACTCTAGCATGTTGCAGCGGATACTGACGTCATTCAACCAATGGTGAATAAATAATGTAAAAAAACGTGCCTATTATCTCTTTGCTAATCATGGGCTAATCTATAAATATGAATATCCAGATAACTAGTATTGAAATTAGGTTACTATACTAGATTTGTTGACCAAAAATGTGATAATATTTGTTGGAATATGACAACCAAAAACACTCTAGGGATAAATTTGAATTTAATTGCTTCTAGATAACTGCATGAATTCAAAAAATCAATCACCAAAGATGGAGCAGGAAATATAACGGTACAATTTTTATTTACTAATTCGAAAACTTCATTTTCTCTTCCATGATATCTCCAGATCGATTTGTTGTTTTCCGATATCAACGTATATGATCCAACGAAAAACTGAAATAAAGACCTGAAATAAAGACCTGCCAAGCATCCAAGACGAGCACAAAAATATCTGTAGTGATGGGCAATCTCACCAAGACAGAGTTACAAACAGTTCATCGGACGACATTCGCCAACTTTTAGGGCAAACCTAATAAACAAAGATAGAAAAACTATCAAAGCCATAAAAGATATGTTTACAGGGCACTCTAAGCTTAACAGGCACGCAAAAATAATGGGGTTGATAGACGAAACCATGTGCAGATTCTGTCACCTAGAAGAGTGCGACAGCCTGGCGAATGTGTGATGAGAAGACTCCGGCAAGAAATTACATGAAAGATTCAGTCTTGACTTGAGAATGTAATCTAGATTCAGAGGATCACAATACATCTGAAAAGGTCGCAGTGGAATAGGCTCATTAACCACCTCATCAAATCTATCTATCCAAGAGTCGCTTTCAAATTAAAAACTTATACACACAAAAAAAGAAATATTTGTACGACTTAATGTCGTAATTGATAGATCCGAACAATTTCTATGTTATCCTTATTTATGTTTCGTATTATTCCAATAAGTCACAGCGATTAAAACAAACAAAAATAAATTTAATATTAAGCCTTCTGGTTAAATGATTGCGGATGAAATTAAATTAAATGGAATTCGGTCAATGAAAATCTAAACGAACTCGGCAACATCGCCTTTCAGTGTGTCGTCGGGACGCTGCTACCGGCGCCCCTTTTATATGGCATTCGTGCACCACAGACCTATATCTGTGGGGACTTAGGGGTGGGTCGCCCCTAAAATCACTCGTTACTTCTGCTTTCGACGCTTTCGGGGAAGATGGACATCTTGTTTTGTTCCTTACTTTTCAATAAAAAAAGTTTATATGCAGCGGACGGGGGAGAATAATTTTTGTGGTCAAATGGTATCAGAAAATGAGGGATAATTTTTTAAATCAATATTGTATCACTTGAGAACAGACAGAACAATTTTTACTCCAATTCCTAGTTCAATTAATATTATAACTTTGTTTTTAAAAGTTTCTTATGTTATAGTGATGAAATTGAAATTTTAAGCTTGAGGATTCATGTTTTTCCAATTAACTTGAAGCTGGTCCAAACAGGTCCGGCAGCTGTCATAA
Organism: Galerucella tenella; assembly: GCA_910591685.1. NCBI lineage: Eukaryota > Metazoa > Arthropoda > Insecta > Coleoptera > Chrysomelidae > Galerucella > Galerucella tenella. Next base: position 5,751 of record CAJUYH010000644.1, read on the forward strand.
GTTTAATTTTCTCATCAAACTGTTCATGTTAATATTCATATTGAGCAATACCTACATGTTTTCATAGACTGGTACTTCTTTACAACGTTAACGATGATTAAGCTTAATTTATTCATAATATTATCATCTACTCGAGGTCTGACGAGAAATGATTATTTCATTCCTTGGGGCATCACCTTTCTGCATTGACTGTTACCTTCAATTTTGATAATTCAGTATGGGTCAAATGACATTGAATAATTTCGTCATAATTTCGACGATATGAACACGTCAACGAAACATATTCAATTATTTATTGAAGTTTTATTTAGGCCTAGATTATTGACACGATTGAATATAACAATTTAATTTGTTTAAATCTTCCCTTTATTTGAAACTCTGTTCAACTTAAACTTGTTACGCGTTTCAAATAATATGGTGATTATTATTTTGTATTATAAATATGATTCATCTATGACCACCTTCAAAATTAGTCATTTACGAACCAAAAAAAATTGTGTGAAATCATACATTATAGATACGTTGAAAAGCGTGCGTAAATGAACAACTCTTTTTATATGGGACTTTCATTATAACACCCAAAAGCGTGCGTAAATGACCAATGCTTTTCAAATGGGGTTTTCATTTTAACATTCTTTTTCAGCTACGTAATGATCGAGTTTGCCTTGAATTTAGTCGTTTGTTGTATAAACTTTTGCGCTGTAAGTAAATTTGACAGAAGTGTCAGGCATGGTAAAAAATCTTTTCTGTTATATTTAAAATATCAATTACACTTATTTTAAATGGAAGAACCTCGAGAAGAATGCATTTCTTTGGATTGCACACCACCTGAAATTAGAATTCGTTGTGTAAATATTTCTTTATAGGAAATTTATTTTTATGTTTTTTAACCTTTTCTGAGAAATTTTTTTTATTTGTGGTTTTGTATGACACTTGTGCGTGAAGTACTTTTACGCACGAGTTGCGAAAAAGGCACTCGTTACGTTCGTGCCTTGCGATTTCGCAACTCGTGCGCCAAAGTATAACTTCAAGCACTTGTATCATAAAAAGCTATTTTACATAGAGAAGCAAACAATACCTAATTATTTAAACATGTCACAAATATAAAATACAGCACGACAAAACCGCCTTAACCTTTTAACCTTAATTTCAAATTCTTCTAAACATAAAACACTGACCTGCATCGAGAAGCTCTATATGTGAAATATTGAGAACCTTTTTAAAATCGTTTTGTATTCAGCTCAATCCACCCTTATCACAAAGCCACCAAATGGTTTATGTTTTTTTTATTCATTAAAAATAATCCCATTCCAGTAAATCCTGCGTATAGAATATCACATTTTTAAATCCATCCAATCCGAATTCATTAACTAAAAGAAAAATAGTGATGGAAAAAATGTTTGTCATTTCGGAAAAATGGTGAAATTTAGAAATGATCAGTTGAACCAAAGCAGCAGCTTCTTTTGACTTGTACAAGAGCATCACAAATATCTGTAGCCTCCAATTTGTGGCATTTTTTCAGAGCTAATTGTAGAATTATGTTGAATATCTTATTTATAGTTGATATCCCTGCTTTAATACTAAATATATATCCAGATTCAAACTGAATGTGCTCTGGATAAAGATATTGATATTGTGAAAGGTACATGATAAGCTAGGACCATATCAAGTTTAATTTAACCTTGAACATTATTTATTGCATGTAATTAATGAAGCTGCGATATGAAAACAATTCATAATATAACAAAGTTTCAAGAACATTCAATAAAAGCTGTAGGCTTGAAAGTGCTTGCTGAAAAATATACAAAGAAGCAACAAAGCAGAACCAAACAACCATTTGGTTGAGGATCAGAAAAACTGCTGTTTGTGATAGTTGAAATATTCAGTAGATTAGCCTGAGGTGACATAACAGTTTCTCTAAATAGGAGAGGAGATACTAGGTTTAGGGAAAGAAAATTGTCATACACTGTTTTGTGAAATCCTTTCTACCAAGGATACAAAAGACAAAGGATTGTCATAATGTCGGATAGTCAAGCAGCCATTAACGCACTGAGCTCTTGTGTAATCATTTCCAAAACGGTGTGAGAATTCCTAGACAAACTTAATGAACTAGGCGAGAACAGTATAGTGACCTTACTATGGATTCCAGGACACACTGGAATAGAAGGAAATGAAATAGCAGATAAACTAGCAAAGACGGCGACCTTTCTGGTGGACTGAATCCTTTTGCGGAGTCAGCCCCAATGTAATATTGGAAGAAATAGGCAAAGCCAAGGAAAAGAGAAGATCTGATCATTGGAAAAATCTAATAGGACTTATACAATCAAGGACTCTTCTGGGTGACAACCTATTGAGATCAAATGAATGCATAAGTCAAAGTAAAAATGCGCTAAAAGTTTCAACAGGGATCCTAACGGGACATTGTCGCCTGAATGGGCACCCAAAATAGTGGAGGAAGAAGAATGTAGATTTTGTGGCATGGAAGAAGAAACCTCCATCTACATATTTTCCAGCTGCACAGCTCTTCAGAATCCTAGAGCACAGCACCTGGATAAAAGAGGAACATTTACCTAAATTGAAGCCTGCAGATATCCTGAAATTCCTCCAGGAAATGGGACTAAAGGAGCTACTAGTTTCTGAGACTCCTCAGAAACTAAGTAGAAGTAAGGGGCAAAAATAGATCTTTTAGGTCTCAGTGAATGTCACCCCAAAATACATACATACAAGGTCACCTCAGACATTTTTATGTATATTAAGTACAAGGGAAGAGTTGATTGATTACACCAGCACATCCATCATTGGTTTCGCATCCTCAGCATCTCAGCCCTTGTGCTTTTTGTGCTCTTGGTTCTAGTTCTAGTGCTTCACATTTTAAGGTTACGTTTGAAACTGTTTCTTCCTCTCAGAACCGACAGATATGTGCTTTCTTATGGTGCAGCGGTTTATGAGTAATTACGTAACTTTCCACCAAAGTCTGATGTATTTAGGAAGAAAATTGTTAAGGCACCAATCCAAAAAGGATCGAAAGTATACTTTGGCAAGTTTATTTGAAGCCGAAAGGAATGCAGTCGAAAATATTCGATATTGCCACGTTTAACTATGGAAAAGCTAAAGTGCTAAGTATGTAGTGATAATAATTAGAAAAGGGACTTTTTATTACTCACAATATCAACAATATGATTGAAAGTGAGTTCTTTAATGTGCTTGTTTCCTTGGATTTTTCATATTAACAGTATTTTTCAATTTATGAATATTAAAAATTGAAAGATAAGCAGTTTTCCGAAATTGTTATGGGCTTCTTCAAGCTCTGGCAGCGTTGTACGAAAACCATAATTACCACTCCCTCCGAATTACATAATTGGTGATTTTTATCGAAAGGCCTGACCAGCTGACTTCTTATTGGCAAGCGCTTGCGTGTGTTCTTCCCTCTCACTTCCTCAAATGACTGATATTGATTTATCCAGTGGCGTTGGTATTATCAGTTACCTTTGTATTTTCCGTACGTCCGTACGTCATTTGTACTTTTATGACAGATATTCGCCATGTTTCCTCGCCTCTTACCGATGCCCCGTAGCTTCAAATAAACTTGAAAATTATAGTACAGTTTTTCTATATTTCAATGGACAATATTATAGGGGATATATAAAAACGGGTGAAATAATTAAAATTTCTCTGTATACATATTCGTTGATCAATTCAAATTGTTATATGCAGTTGAATTATATTCACTAGAGCCGCAACTTGCTAAAATTAAAATTATTCCACAGATTCTTATGAGCATTGCGCAAATTGGCCTCCCATTCATAACCATCCACGAAAATCAATTTACGATAATCCGATAGAATCTCTCGACCTTGTCGAGATATTTGACACAAAGAAGTTCATACTTGTAGCAGTTTTCCATAATGAGGGTGTAGCAAGCTTAACAACAATTAAAAGGCTGCATTGCAACGTAAAATAAGTTCCGCCGTGAGGACCTTGTAGTAGTTAGAGCGTAGTGTCAGAGATGACGTCATCGAACGCTGCCGTCGCTGCCGCCTGGATATCATCTCGATCGATGTGTTCCTGCTACTCCTCCCTCAATCCAGACAGCCAGTAACGGACTGGCTGATGGCCAAACTCATCCTGTGGGTCTTATAAGATGTAATAACTTAGATCGAGAATTACAATAAGGACACGGTGATTTTAAAATTCACTGAGGATAGAGTGGTTATTTTTTAAACGTATATTCAACAATATGTGCTCAGAAAAGTTGATAATTATCTTCAAGACCTTAATAAATACTCGAGTAAATTACAATGTAATAATTCTGGTATTAATAATCTGACTAGAGCCAGAGAGCTCAGGCTTAATACAAGTAATCGCCAGCTATTCTGATGCACCAGAAATTATTAACTAAGAGAGAAAGAGTAATGATAGCTTTATTCGGGTTTTTGTTTCTGGAGAGTCCGTAAACCAATCTGGAATGGCGCAGAGCTAGTTGCGTACTTTATTCAGACCTAAGAACTATTATCGGACCGTTCAAAATTGATCAATGTTTGAAAAAACTCGAACATTCCGCATAGTCTATAAAACTGAATTGACCCAACCTTTTTGTTACTTTATATTGACCAAAAAAATTACCTAAAATGTAGCACAATCTGCTTCTCATTATATTGAGGGACAGTCTTTTCCACAATGTTTTCGTTTTTAATATTATCTTGTAATGCTTCTGGAATTATTGATAACATCAAGGAGAACATCGTCTTCACTTGACGATGATGTTGATGATGATGATGACATTTGGTGAATATTAAATTTGGAAAGTAAAAATCCATAATAAACAACAAACACTAAATAAATATCTACCTCTATACCTCTGCGAATTTTCAAAATAGCTCTCACCCCTCTCCTTTGCGAATGATTTGAACATGCGTAAGAAATAATCCGAAAATCGTACTAGCTCGAGATTTGAGACTGGCTTAGACGGTTTCCGAACCGTCCAAGAACTGCTCTAAAATAAACCCGAGCGCCAAATCGCCAAACGCCAAAATCCGGACAGTCTTGGAACAGTTATTGTCCCTGCTTTGTACAATGTAATTTGTAATAGGGAGCGTATCGTCAGAATTTGCACGGCATTGCGGAAAAATTGTGTACTTCAAGTTAGCTGGCGATTACCTTTCTTCGATTATTAATGCCAAAAGTATGTAGGATCAAATTCTGAAAAAAAAACAAGCAAAAATAAGAAGAAATATTGGAAATATCAGGATCGTTTTACATTAAATAAAATAATTTATTGAACCAATAACCTTTTTAGACGTATATGGAAATATTCCTTATCCAACAACTATCCTATGTTCAGATTTAATTTACGCCCAATATAAACAATTGAGCAAGTCCGTATTCAATTTAACGATTTAGCGAATGAATATGTGGGTACATTCGAACCGTCTAATGTTTTTTTGCCGTAATCGGATACAGAAGATAAAAATGTATTTCCTAGGAATATCAGGAATAGAATAAATCGAGTTTTGGGACAGTTAAAACCTGTTTCATTGTTCTAATATGTATTATTGACTAATTGCTTAGTCCGTCCCTGTTATCTTTGCGATCGCTGCTGCTGCTGCTGCTCATCGTTGACACGTGGAGATCAACTTTTGCGCCATAGTAATAATATTTGTTTATTTTTTTGACTGTAACCGGAATTTTAAAATTAATCCGTAGAATAAAACAATTTTGGCAAATGGCTCCAAATTTTTCACTGACAATTATCGTTGTTAAAAAATAGCATACCATTTAAAATTAAAAATGGGGAACCCATAAAACCCCACCCCCCACCCGAATTTCAGTGATTGTTTGACTTGTTGACGTCTGTCTTCTGTTTGGGCGTTTGTTTGTGAGGGGGTTGTGTCTCTGTTTTGAGGGGGGCTCTACCTTTGTCTGCCCTTCTACCTCGAGTCCTACCACTGATTGTTCTTTCACATTTTTGGAACTTTAGTTCTTTACGTCAGGTTATGTTTGAGCGACCAGGGGTCGCGACGCAAAAGATCTGACCAATACGCGTTACGTTACGCTACGTTATGTTACATTACTTCGTTATGTGCCTTGCTTTTGCAAGCTTGTGCTTCCTTAGTCTCTCTCTCGTTTACGAAGCAGCGATTCATATGCTCCGGTCGGGATTCGAAACCGGGCCGCCCGCGTGAAAGGCGAGCATTCTACCACTGAACCACCAACGCTATATTAAAATTCTATGCAAAGCTGGTATTCGCAGTGCTGGTGATCTTGAATTTGTTCGGATACATTTTTACTATTATTTCCATAATTTTTATGCGCGATTGATCTTTTTTGTTTATTTACAGCATCGGTTGTCAAAATGACATGAGGATTAAGGGTTCTAGCACATTTACTTTTCGAAATACAGGGTGTTGAAATTTTGAAAACTTGAATGTTTTAATTCGATAACTTTAAAATGGATGGATAAATTGATTTGACATTTGGCAGGTTATTTTTAAATGTAAAAGGGCATATTTTGATAGAAATAGTAGTTTGTGCAACTAGTGTGGATATGATGGCCATATCGCACGAGGACAAAGTTTGAGCACGACTCCGTAGGCGGAGGGCTCAATCGTTCAAGTGCGATATAGACAATCCACACGAGTCGAACAGCATATTTTTTCTACGACCCACTTAAGAAAAAATCTAGAAAATAAAAATTTCTATAAAATGTAATATAACTTCAAATTGAAAATTTAACAATTCAATTTTATGTTTCCACTAATTTTTTTGTGGTTAACGTACAGTTCTTGAATGTCCAATTTGTATAATGCTACGGTTTCCCTTTTTAAATATACGATGCTGTTATAAGTAGATGTTGCCAGTCGGACTCCCTCATGAAGGGTACCGTACCATTATCTGTAATAATGAATATTCTGCTAAATATTTCAAACGTCTACCTGTTGTCGTTATTAATATCAAGCAGAATAATTATTTAAAAATAAAATTAAGAATAAAATAAACTTCCTCACGGGGAATCGAACCCGGGTCTACCGCGTGAGAGTCTGGTATGCTTACTACTCGACCACCAAAGAATATGCAAATCATTTATCTACAATATGTCTCAGTAAGTTGGAACAATATGGGAAACTTTTTTATTATTAATTTTAGGAAAAAAATGTATTCCCCATAAAAAATTCTGCATGTCTTAAAATCTAAAATACAATCAACAGATATCAATTTTTTTAGTCGTGTACGAGGTATGTCAAAAAATATGAATTTCACTCAAGACTAAAATACCTTTATTTTTCAGAATATTGACAAATTGTTATTATAAAATGTTGATTATAATTGAAAGCTATTGTCAGATATCTAATATTATCAATCTGCCATGAAAAAATAATTTCTGTTATTTTTACTCACTTCTCTGTATTAGCAATGATAATTCTGTATAATAGCAATTTGCATACATAACGATTTTCAATCTAGGATGCACTGACGGCAAACGTCAAATCGTTAGTTAGTTTTTATAAAATACAAGAAATGGCGGCTCTGTTAAGTAGTGAAGAAAAAATAGAAATCGTTTTGATTGTGGGAGAAAATTATAAAACCCATAGAGAAGCCGCAATTATTTTTAATCATAGGCATTCCAATAAAAATATGTAATTGCATATTTGAACATAGTTTTTGGTACTGATAAACTTTTTTAATAACATTTTTCGATATTGTCAAATTTAAAGGTACTTTACTCTTGAGAAAAATTCATATTTTTTGACATACCTCGTACACGACTGGAAAAAATTGATATCTGTTGATTGTATTTTAGATTTTAAGACATGCAGAACTTTTTATGAGGAATACATTTTTTTTCTAAAATTAATAATAAAAAAGTTTCCCATATGGTTCCAACTTACTGAGACATATTGTATAACGTCAAATATATTACATAATTTTCGCTTAAAAGGAACTAAAGTTCCTACCGTGTGTCCCCTGACACGTTCTACCTTTTTTTTATATTCGAAGACTTCCCCGCCTCAATATTGTATAAAATATCATTCATTATTGATAAAAAAAACATGTCATAAAAATTGTGGAGCCATTTTTCGCAAAAGTACGATTGTAAATATTCACGTTATCAAACGTATAAGCGAACAAGATTCCTAATTTTGTTATCTACAGCTACTAGACTCCGTTTCCCATAAGAAGAAGCCACTAGAAGTCTAGAAGTTGCAGTCGTATGCGGAAGGAAGCTGCACATAACAATATCTGAACATCATTATCGACTAAGAGCATCCGTACACGAGCCACATTTTGCGGTCGACTCGACCACAGAATTGGCGTCGCGTTTCGGCGAACTCAAGCTACCCATAAGAAACACTGTACCATACGTACACGTGCGTTCACTGCAGTCAGAACGGGCATCTGCAGTCTACTTGCAGTCGATCTCCGCCGAATGGTCGCTGCTGCATCCGCCGTACACGAACCACATTCTTGTGGTCGTATGAACCGCGTTGCGCCGTCGCGTTCGAAGTCATTTGTACCTGAACGAGTGCATCGACAAGTTGTTTGTAATGGAGAATATTTTTGATACGGATACATTTATCAGTGAAATCCAAAAATATCCATGTATATGGGATTACCAATGCGAATCCTACAGCAACAGAATTGAAAAAAACAATGCATGGGCTGACATATGCGAGAAGTTTAAAGAATTGCTGAGAAATCGATGAAGGATAAAAACGATATTAGGTGATACCACAAAATATAGGATATATATCAACACCCTGTGATATGGTTGCAGTCGCTTCAACTACACGTGCGGTTCATATGACCGCAAGTCGACCACAAAAATGTCGCTGGTTCAACCGCAAGGTGCAGTTGACGTGACCACATTTTTGTGGTTGTCTCGACTGCAAATATGTGGTCCGTGTACGGCCGCTCTAAGGCCTAAGGTTTTGACCGATATTGATGTTCAGATATTGTTATGTGCAGCTTCTTCGCGCATACGACTGAAACTTCTAGACTTCTAGTGGGTTCTTCTTATGTGAAACGGAGTCTACTACAGTTAGCGCAGTGACGGCAGCATTGGCGAGGCTAGTGAATTTTTCAAGGGGGTGAATACAGCCAGCCGATCAGCAACATTGGAGATCATTAGGTTTTTGAGTGAAATGGGCGAAATATGCAAATAATGAAATAGTTTGATAACATAATAATATCCGATTGGGTTACTTTTTAGCGACCATAGCGAATAGCAGGTTCCTGAATCTAATTATTTCCTTCCTGTCTTTCCGTTTTGCTATGATGTAACTTGGAGAAGGGTGGGTGTATTGTATCAACTCTCTGTTTGGGCTAAAACCACCTGGAAAAATTGCTTTAAGTAGAGTTTGTTCAACCATGTTATTTTACACTTAACCCACAGATTATAAAGAGAGCAGATACGAATCCCGTTAAAACATTAAACGATTTTCAGCTCCGTCGTCAATGACCTTAGACCTTTAACTCAATATGAATTAAAACAATAATCATAATCGAATATATATTTATGTATTTATTAAATACCTATATGTACATTCTTATGATTTGTTATAAATAGTCATTACTCTTGGGAGATTAATTAATAAATACATTTTTAGATAACATAACTAATTACAAAAATCAACCAAATTTTTGAGTACAAATAATTCTTGATCTATTTATTATCAAAGGGAATACAATATACACCTTGATAATAGTTTGTAGCACCAAAGTTAATATCAAAAACTTTAAAATTTCTTTTATCATAGGCCGGGATATTAAATTATGTACTCTCATCCCTTGGAAATCGAAAGAACTTTATTTTTCTTTCCGAATAAAATTTATTTGGACAGTCTCTGTATGAACAATACACTTTGCCATGATGTTTATTCATTTTATAAGAATAATAATCTATACCACTATATTTTTATAGTTAATATTACCACAACGCACAATCGATTAGTCAAATAACACAATTAATATCTCCGATTGAACACCTTCATACAATGAAGCAATCAAAAATGGCGTTATTAATTTTGAGCACAAATTACAAGTGATTTTGAGCATGTTTTGACGTTTTGATTATGTTAGGTTAGGTTAGCCGTCATCGTTATTGTGCATGGTTGCCAAGGATATGGTTTGTGAAAAAAGTATATATTTATGGTATGATTTTTATACATTATAATCTTTTTAATTGTATAATTCTTTTAATGTTAATAAAATTGATTTAAAACAAGTAATTATCGAATATTTGTATCTGTATAACTATCACACTTAAAAAAAATGCTTATCTATAAAATATTTGACCTATAATCGAAAATTGAAGGAAATATTATTCAAATTGACAACCCTGTTGACAAATTTCGCGAAGCAGCCCGAACGGATAAAGAAATTTAGGAGAAAAAAAAACTGTGCTCTTCAGCATTTTTATTCCACTCTAGTGAAAATATTACACTTGTCCAGCGTTATAAGTAAACAAGTTTCTTTATTATTGTGTAAGGAATGGAGAGAGAACATAATAGTGAAGCAACTGAATTCAGCAATAAAACTCAGAATAACACCATTTGAATAGCAGACAGCCAGCATAAATTGCTGTTGTTGAATAAAACTTTAAATTAGGGAAAAAATTGGAGAACGATATTTTGTCCTAACAACAAAAGTAAGGTTACCTTTTGTTGAAATTTTCGAATGTAGCAAGACTATAGATATAAAATGTATGCTGCATGGTGGTATAGTTTTTTGATTCTAAAGTCTGTACCATTGGAATTTTTATTTTTTATTAATGATACGCATCGACCAAGAAGGTCATTAGCGTCATTGAGGTAGACAAAAAGTTGCAAAAAAAAATTTATATGAGGTTCAAAACATCGGTTGATTTAAGAAACGCCTTCAAGCTTTGCACATTACGTGAGGGCCCTAGCAAGTCCGCTAATTCACATGATTGAAGCTGCGCCTGCTGGCATCAATTATGGACATTGAATGAGAAGGTGCTCAAAAGTTAGCGTTTCATCGTTGCTGAAAAAATGACTGTGTGTTAGCCAAGTGAGGCCTAGGCGTAGTCTGGTTAGAAATACTCGATCACGGCGATTTTGGGTAATAAATATATAGGCTTTTGACCTCGTTTAACTTAGTTTTTGCACTTTTCCACCGGTTTTCCCACGCACTCTTCACTTGAGCATTAAGCCAATGGAATTGATAGCATGGATCTGGGGTTCGGACCATGGAATAGCTGTAAGCCATAGGCGCGTCGGAACTAACGTCTATTCGTCTAATTAAGATAGCTTCAAGTGCAAGTTTTCCTCCAATTCATATTCAACGAGTTAACAAAGGTGCATATATTTTTGCGGAAAAAAACATAAATCCTGTACGTGCATGATGCTCTTGTGCACCAAAACCCCACATGTTCTGTTCGCGACATAATTACGAACTGTGCCAATATGATAGGGGTATAGGAGAATCAACGATTTATAAATTTTTACGTGAGAGAAAATGCCGAAGCCTCGGTGAACCTATTCCTCACAGGGGAAAGAAACCATTAGAAATTGATGACGATGTTAAATTTTAATTTTTTACAATAATATGTGTGTATATAAATCTCAGTGCACAATTACTTTGTATTTTCATTATAATACTAATTATAATAAACGTTGAGCAACAATAATAAATAAATCCTATGTGTGTGTGTTTTGGGGTGACATTCACTGAGACCTAAGAGATCTATTGTGCCCCCTCACTTCTACTCAGTGCCTGAGGAGAGTCTCAGAAACTAGTAGTTCCTTTAGTTCTATTTCCCGGAGGAATTTTAGGATGTCTGCAGGCTTCAACTTAGGCAAATGTTCCTCTTCTATCCAGTAATCTCCTAGGTGCTGTGCTCTAGGATTCTGAAGTGCTGTGCAGTTGGAAAGTATGTGTATGGAGGTTTCTACTTTCATTCCACAAAATCTGCATTCTTCTTCCTCCACTATTTTGAGCTTTTTCGGGTGCCCATTCAGGCGACAATGTCCCGTTAGGATCCCTGTTAAAACTCTTAGCAGTTTTACTTTGACTTATGCATTCTTTTGATCTCAACAGGTTGTAGTCACCCAGAAGAGTCTTTGATTGTATGAGCCCTTCCCAATGGTCAGATCTTCTTTTTTTCTCGGCTTTACTTATTTCTTCCAATATTACATTGGGGCTGATTCCGCAGATCAGATCCCCAGAAAGGTATTTCAGTCGCCCTCATTGCTAGTTCATCTGCTATTTCATTTCCTTCTATTCCAGTGTCTCCTGGAATCCATAGTAAGGTGACTATGTTGTTCTCGCCTAGTTCATTGAGTTTGTCTAGGCATTCCCACACAATTTTGGAACTGATTACACAAGAGCTCAGCGCCTTAATGGCTACTTGACTATCCGACATTATGATAATCCTTTGTCTTCTGTATCTTTTATCAATATTGAACTGGGCGCACTTTCTTATGGCGTGGATTTCCGCTTGAAAGATACTTGGGGTTTTTCACAAGCTTTCAGATTGTTTGGTTCCTGGCCCGAACACTCCTATCCCAGTTCCTTCTATCGCTTTAGAGCCGTCTGTGTACCATTGAATGGCATTCTTTCCAAGTCTGGTAATGGTATTTGGATCCCATTCCTTCTTGTTGCTCATTTCCGTAACGAATTTGTTTGAAAAGTTATACTTTTTCATCATACCGTCTTGTGGCATGTCCCAGGTTGTCTGATTTCTAAAAAGTGAGGAGGTGTTTTTTTAATGATTCCCTCTCTACTTAGTCTTTATCTTGTTCTTTCTGCAACACTTTCCACCACCATATGTAAAGAAGTGAGGTTGAGAATCACTTCCATGGCTGCCGTAGGGCATGTTCTCATTGCTTCTGTAATGCATATACAGGCTGGTCTTTGAATTTTGGAGAGGTTTTCTCTCGTCGTCAATAGGCTAGTTATACTACTCCACGCAATGGCTCCATAAGTGATGAGTGGTCTCACTATGGCAGTGTACATCCAGCTTAGGATTTTTGGGTTACAGCCCCAGTTTCTTCCTGCCAGATTTCTGCACACCATTATAGCCATTTTTGCCTTGTATGTAATCTCCTTTTCGTGTTTGTTCCACAGGAGTTTACTGTCTAGAGTTAAACCTAAATACTTGACTTCTTGTCTCCATTCAATCTCGTTCCCATCAAGTTTTATGGTTTTGAGGTTGAGTTTTCTTTTCTTAGTGAAGGCTATCAGGATGATTTTAGTGGGTTTGATGCCAAGTCCCACTTGCCTACACCAGCTATTTGTATAGTTCAGACCCTTTTGTACAATATCGCAAAGGGTGTTTCCGAATTTCCCTCTGGTAGTGCAGATGGAGACAATGTCTTTGCTCATCCTCGTCTCTGCTATTCTTGTGGTGAGCAGTTCCGACATCCATTTGGATGTTGTGCTGTCTACACCTCTTCTGTTCAATGCTCTTCTGACTGCCTCATGTGGAGTATTGTCAAAAGCTCCTTCTATGTCCAAAAATGCACATACTACAGTTTCTTGGTTGTCTAGAGCACCTCGGATATCCTCCGTCAGTTGTACCAGTGCTGTCTCCGTAGATCTGCCTGCCCGGTAAGCATGCTGACATGGGTGGAGAGGTAGTCTCTCTAGGTTTTCCGTTCTAATAAGGTTATCAATAGCCTTTTCCATCGTTTCGAGTACAAACGATGTTAGACTAATTGGTCTAAAGGATTCGGGGTTTGTTGTGTCCCTTTTTCCCAGTTTTTGGAATGAAGGTTACTATTGCCCTAATCCTGTTATTCGACTATGGACCGATTGGTTCACTGCGTATTCTACATTTGCATCTTATCACCTAATGTTATTTGACCGATTACTGGGTGGCCTCGCCATAATTTCTTACTTTTTAGTCTACACTGTGGGCCGAAATAAAGGAGTACATTTTTTGATTGAAAATATTTTTTTTGTTTTTTGGGCGATTTATTTTCTTTTTGCACGGCAAATAACCTAACATTTCCTTCTAAGTTTTGAAGTTACTAAACTGTCTTCATAAATGTATTATTTGTTAAAATGTTATTTAATAAAAAGATGATATTTCGCGAATCCGGTAATTTCGGAAAATTTCCTTTTTACTGAAATGTTCTGGATAGTTTATCTACCGAAAATGCACCTTGGTACAATTTTAGCTAAGACAGTTTTCATTTGCAACGAGCTCAAATGGACTGTTATATAATTTTTTCTATAAGTCCGACCCTGTACACTATTTTTGCTTCCAAATTTACAGTCATGTTGATGACATGTTAGGTTATTTGCCCCGCAAAAAGAAAATAAATCGTCCAAAAAACAAAAAAATATGTTCAATTAAAAAATGTACTCCTTCATTCCGGCCCACAGTGTAGATACATTGTAAGACATAAAGAGACAAAATTTTTTGAGACCTCCGTTCATTATAGTGCTATCAACTCCTTTGAAACGAACTTTAGTAACAAATTTCGCATTTTCACCCCAGTGCAGTGATCTGTAAAAAAAGATTATCCAAAATATTCAGACTTATTTGGTTCTCTACATATTATTAATTATATATTAGATTTATACCGTTACCAAACAAAAATTCATGGATAATATTGAAAAATTAGGCTATCCATTGATGTTGAGTCTACTGGCCCCAAATGTTTTCATTCTCCTCTAGTGGATTAATTGTTGTCTGAATGATCAATTGCTGTGGTTCTCACATCGACTTTTGTATTTTGTAGACTGAGGATTAATCAAGTCGTTGACGAATGGATACTTAAGGTCGTTATGCATGGTTTGGCACGATACGTATAGTAAGTTTCAGCTAAATGGTATTGTTTTATCAACTGTAAAACTGCCTGGTTTAATCCCATTGTGTAACGAAGTCTTTACCTGTACATTATTTTCATACAAATCAGTCATTTTACGTTTATGATGGGTATTCTTGTGTCTTACAACTTAAGGGTCTAATTGGTTTAACCAATTAACCATTAACATAGCCCTGTTCATGATAGACTGTTCATTGCCGCATACGAATTCAATCCTAAACGATTACACGGGACTTAAGGCCACATTCCACCGATTCCGTTGGAATGCGACACGTTGACGTACGTCAAATTCGGCAGGCGACGGTATACGTCGAACAACATTCGAGTCTTAGCATTATCTGCATTTTTGACGGCAAACAAAATGGTGTGAAATTGAATAATATGCTATTACATCATTTTCTTGTATTCTCAACCCTAAATATGTCAAAAATCAACAATAAATCATTAAAAAAAGTTTCCTGTTTGCTTGTGTTTAATATTCACCTAGCTTTAATTCATGTGACAATTCATTTCACGCATATTCGCGTGTATTTGAGTTTTTGTAGGCAGTGAGGCGTTTATCGTATAAAACAGCCCGTTTTTCCACTTCAATGATTAACAATTTTTCCCTAAAAAACACCACGGTGAATCGGATTCAACTGATGCCCAAACCAAAACATGCGTCGAAGTGCCACATCGTGACGTACGTCATTTAACGTACCGTACTAGGTGGGAGGTCAACCATGCAATTGCATAGAAAATTTTTTGTCAATTCCAAAAACCAATCAAATTTCTTCATTTTATATCATATGAACAGTCTCAGCCAATCATGTCAACATTACACTGAAAACAGACCATGGGCAATTTTCACACGTTGTCATGGATACATATTCATTTATTTCGATTTTGAAGTTTCGAATATTTAATATTTCGAAATGTCACGATTTGGTTGTAATACTGAAACAAAAAATTTTCTATCCGAATAACCCTCGGACATTGATAAATGCTCAAAAATTTTATGACAACTTTCTCAAGCTTGTTGCTTATAGGCAACAGACCTCCGCCTACGGCGTCGGTCTGTTTCCAAGCAGCAAGCTTTCGAAATCTGTCATAAGATTTTTTCGAACAATTATCAATGTCCTTGGGTTATTACTACTGAAAATAAAATAAATGCGTTGACGTATACCAACGTGCCGCACGCCAACGGACTCGGTGGAATGTGGCCTTTAGTATCAACAATTACAATATTTAAATAATGCCGGATCACTTTGAAGACAAGCTGTCTGGCAATGTAGCTTTTTATGATCCACAATATTTGTTAGTGATTTTTTAAGCATAAAAGGTTGTCTTCCATCATTTTTCTGGATGGCCTCAGATGGTAAGAATAAAGAGTATATTAGAAGTCTGCTTCCCCGGAAATTATTCTCTCATTAAAATGCTGCGGGGCGAGACTGCGGAGAGCTCAGGTGTACGCCACCTGCAGATTTGCTGCTCTCGGTTAATAATTTTTTGGTTTTGACGGAATAGGGACAACGTATTCCTTGACAAGTTACAGCTCATGAATTGATAACTCGAGGACCGTGGAGAGGTTTTTTTACGATGGAATTAGTACGCTGAAATATGAAACAATTTTTGTTAATGCTAACATTTCACGTGTACTTTTCCAAGTATCATGACGTACATAATTCACCAGTGAATATTGGGTGGGAATAATGAACAAGTCACATATATATATATATATATATATATATAGGCTATTCATTCCTGTCGGAATGGTGGCCGCTGATTTGAGCTCATCAGATTCATTTTTTTTTGCGGTGAATCACTCCGCTGTTTTCTCCTTATTTATTTTCCTTTATAAATTAATATGAGTTTTTGCTTCTTCTGTTATCTTCTTCCATTTTTTCCTGTCCTTTATATCTATTTTCCATTTGTTTATATTCATTTTTCGTATATCTTCTCTAATTTGATCTTCCCATCTTGTCTTCGGTCTTCCTTTTAGTCTGCTTAGTTGTGGTGTCCAGTTTGTTATTCTTCTTATTATTGTTGATCGCCCCCTTCTAGTAACATGTCCATACCATTTTAACCTTTGAGCTTTTATGAACCTCACGATATCTTCTCCTTTTATCTTTTCTCTTATTTCATGATTCATCATTTTTCTGAATTCCCCCTCTTCTGTTTTCACTGGGCCAAAAATTTTCCTTAATATTTTTCTATCAGCTATCCTTAGGTTTTCTTCGTTTCTACTTGTCAAACACATAGTCTCTACGGCATATGTCATTGTTGGTCTTATAGCAGCTTTGTACAATTTCAATTTGGTGTTTTTACTTAAATGTCTGTCATTCATCGCTTTATTGTACTCCCAGTACGCCTTATTTCCCGCTTTTACTCTTTCTGCTATCTCTACTTTTCTATCATTTTTCTCGTTTATCATCACACCTAAATATTTAAGATTTTCTACTTTTCTAAATTTGTAATTCTGTTTTCTTATTTCGTTTATATTCTCCGTTGTGTCCCTGCTGACTATCATGTATTTAGTCTCTACTTTTCGCTTCTTCAGCCAAATCGCATAGCATCTTATCCAGGCTGTTTTTATTTCTTGCAATCAAAGCGAGGTCGTCTACATATCCTATTATTTGTGTCATATTCTGAGAAATTATAGTTCCCCGAGCTATCGCTTTAATCGTTCCGTCTAACGCTATATTGAACAGCGTGGTTGATAGTGCATAGTCTTACACCTTTTTCAATAGCAATTTCTTCTGTGTATTCCTCATCTGTTACTTTGGTTTTCGAATTGTTAAATGACATTTTTGTCTGATAAGTTTTTTCGGCATTTTATGCATTTCCTCTAACAGTTTATATCTCTTAACACTATCGAATGCTTTCTTAAAATCCACAAACAATATATGCAAATTTATTCCATACTCGTAACATTTTTCTATAGTTTGTATAATTACATGAACGACATCTATTGTCGATTTCCCACCTCGGAACCTATATTGGTAATCTCCTAGTTTCTTTTCCGAGTATTTAGTTATTTTCTGTCTTATTAGCGACGTTAGTATCTTATATATGCCGTGGTCTCCCTTTTTAAAGATAGATTTTGTCAATCCTAGATTCCATTCTGTTGGCATTTATTCTTCATTCCATATTTTGGTTATTAGTTCAAGTATTTGTTTGTCACATGACATCGATAAATATTGAAGGCTATTAATATATAAATATCACAATATAATAGAATAAAAATTTACACTGCGATCAGGATGCCAACCCTATGCCTACATTTCTTCATATCACTCATTCAAACCTTTAAACCATTGCAGTTTGGAAACATACAGGCTCAGTAAATAATAAAAATGCTCGAAGATAATAAGGATACTTGGACAAATCTATGTTTTTCTCTATGAAGAGGGTGGACTTTATCATGGAATATTCACACCAAAAACTTGATGGAGACTCTAATGCTGCAGATTTTTCGTGGGAGTACGCCAAAAGCGCGGTTTTTGAAACTACAGGAACAGTCTTTGCTTGGCACCATTTCTTGAAGTTTGTTACTGCAAGCGCCAAACGTAGTGGCGGGCGATCGTGCAGGTATAGACTCTCCCAACTAAATTACTATTGGATTACGATAATCCCCTTGCCGGTCATTGTCGTACCTACACCGCAAAGATTATTCAGACAATGCCAAAACGGAATTGGAGGGCAACAAAGGATACGCCTCTGTACAAAGCATTCATATGTCTTGCAAGAGCTGTAGTGGGAGGTAACATTGAAATAGTACATTACGTTACAAGACCGGAAAGTAGTGTTTTTCAGGTCGAGACAAGCAGGGCGAGCCGTAGGCAAGTCCTGGAAGCTTGGTGAGACCTGAAAAACACTTATTTTCGGCTGCGTGACGTGCAATATTTTTTTCAAGACGGACACTTCGATATACATTGAATTCTTTATTTTACTTTTTATAACAAAGTGATTAACAAAACTAAAACCAGATGAAATAATAAGTTTGACATAAACGACAAATTAAAAATCAACGAACTGTCATCACTCGACAATATATCGAAACGTTGTTACCATTGTAATGAAATCAAGGTAGATTGTATTATAAAAGAACGATTGGAAAAATGAAAACAAAATGGACGTCAGGGACCGGCACTCATTTTAGTGCGGAAAGAGTGATCCTCATCCTCACTCAGCCTCATCAAATGAATGTCTAATAATAATAATTAATTTGTTGATATGTATTTAATGGGAAATGTTTCTTTATGTTAACTTTTTGGCTTTTTTCCGCATGCTAGTAGGAAAAATAGTGTACCTAACACGTGCGTAAAGTGACTTTTTCGCACGCGATTGCTGGCCGAACTCGCTAAAGCGTCGTTCGGCCATCTGCAATAGCGTGCGGAAAAGTATCACTTTCCGCACTAGTTAGGTAAACTATTATTTCCGGTCACTGGCGTCCATTTTCCGGTCTAGATCGGCAAAACGTAATTTTCTGGACGAAAAATTGTCCAGAAAGTATATATTTTCTGGTCGGTCTTGAAAAAATGAGTTTGTGCGCATGGGGGCGGGCTCGCCATCACATTTCGCGTTTGCAATAGGTACGTGGCCTCATACCTCTTCCTTGATTATTCTATCGCTATCGCTCGGTCGAAAAATCATTCTCAACTATGTAATAAATGCTACTTAAATCCCTTATGGTATAAATAACTATTCAAAATATCTAAACGATGATAAGATGGAATATTTCAGTTTTTAAAAGCTGCAAGGTGAAACTAGTGGTGAAAAGCACTACTATTTCTTATCAAAAAGAATATTTCGTAGTGAATTAAAACATTTTTTCTACTAACGTGCGGAAAGTGAATCTTTTCCGCACTAAAAAGCGTGCGGAAAGAGTCACTTTTCCGCACTAGTGCGGAAAGTAAATTTATTGACATTTGAGGAATATACTGACATTTGAATATTCAAAATATGTATTTTGTATATCCAAGATTACCAAATGACTGAAAAATTAAGAAATTTATTATAATTTTGCTATAATTTTCAATAAAAAAACAACTTATTTTTCAATCATTTTTTAATGGCCCTGGTATAAGCCTCATCAAATGAATGTCAAATAATAATAATTAATTTGTTAATATGCATTTAATAAGAAATGTATCTTTATGTTAACTTTTGGGTTATTTTTCGCATGCTAGTAGAAAAAATAGTGTACCTAACACGTGCGTAAAGTGACTTTTCCGCACGCGATTGCTGGCCGAACTCGCTAAAGCGTCGTTCGGCCATCTGCAATGGCGTGCGGAAAAGTATCACTTTCCGCACTTGTTAGGTAAACTACTATTTCGTCGATGATTCCCACGTGCTGATTTGATAATTGAATACCAGTAATAAATAGTTGTAGTATTCCGATAAACTCCAGTTTTTTTTGAGAAAAGATTGTATTTGGAAAATAATTTCCCCATGCGATATAAAAGAATTTAAAATCCAGTTTACTTTCGCTATATTTGATTTTTTTATAAAAAAGCTATCAAATATCGTGTTTACATCCGTAAAATAACTTGGAAATAAAATTATGTCACAATACCACACGAATAGATAGTTCGTTGCACTTTTCTATTTTTACGCCCGATGCTACTTCCATTGGATATTTTCATACATAATGGCAAGTTCAAAGAAAACATATGACAAGGAAACGACATGGAATATAAATCTATAAATAATAGCATCAGTTCCTTTCGCAGCAAATATAGGAAATATGAGTAGATAAAGTAAAATGTTTCGATTAGTTGATAAAAAATTTACTGGATAAATGGTTGATCTCAATAAGAAAAATTTTCAATTGCTGATATTTTTTTAGAAAGTTTATTTGTTTTGTTTTCCATGGAATTATTTTCAATATTTTGTTACAGTCCCTCTCTATTCTAGTTCATCTGTTCCTTTCTATTCCAGTGTGTTCTGGAATCCATAGTAAGGTACGATAAGGATATCTATGTCTGTTAGTACCCATACAGCCCCTCATGGAAAGTACTTAAGATGTTTTTGTGATAAATTTATATAACAATTTAATTACGAAAAGCTAAACTAGCTCTTATGGAACCTTTATATAGATAGATAGATAGATTTTATTTGGTGGCTTTTGGCCTATTCCACTGCGACCTTTTCAGATCTATTGTGGTCCTCTAAACTCGAGATTACATTATCCAGCTTGACTCTTTTTAAAAAGTCTATTAGCGTGGAGACTGAACCTTTCATATAGCTCTCTGCCAATGGCTTTTCTTCGTCTAATGCAAAAAACCGCACATTTGCCAGGCTATCGTCGTTTCTTCTTCTAGGTGACAAAGAAGAAACCTTCATAATAAGCTGCATTCTGGAAAGCAGAAGTAAATCAAAATTAAAAGAAAATTGTTATAAAAGCCAAAAATTATGAAACAACTTTGTTAGTTGGTAGAGAATGGAATAATAATTTTTGAATGTTGATATGACCTTCCTGCACCAACCCTACCGTTAACGTGTCAAATCAAATCCTCCCCAGGTAGTCATGAATAAATTCTCACCAATCACATTTACATGAATTTATCTAGTTACAGTCGCCAAGGATACGTTGTTACAAACAGAAATACCCCAACTGAAGCTCTAGTCCAATAACGTCACAAATTCCGGTTATTTACTCTATTTTGAATGTAGAATATAGAACATTGGTTAACCCATTTCAGCCAATCAAATTATTCATATTGAAGAAACCGAAAAAATGGACGCCATGTTATAAGGTGGGAGTATAAATGCGGGTACCTTCGTGAGTAAATAGATTGGGAATTTTTCAAGATATCCAGACAACCTAGGTTAATAATGGACAAATTCGAATATTTTGAGAATTCAGGTACAGTATTTCAACAAAAACTTGGGCAACATAATTTTTTATACCCAGGAGATTGTCTTTAACGAGTTTGCTGCTTGAAATTACCTATCAAGATAAAATTATTTGATTGATGACATAAGGAGTACGTTCATGTTATATCAAAAACTGACAGTGTACTTGTCAGTCAGACGACAGAGTAAACGCTTCTCGTGGTGCGTTTGTGAGCGCTGTGGTGTATAAGTATAGAGCTCTTACACTCAAGGTGCTAGGCTGTGAACGCAATACCGCTGTAGTAGTTTAGCATTGAAATAGTGTATGATGTCAATTATTTTTAATTTTTGTCTTAAATTTGACTTGTAGTAGAAGAAATTGTATATACACCACGGTGCTCAATAATAGTCTCCACAATCAAGAAGTAATTATAAATTATTCCCAATAAACTGAATAGAAATATAAAAACAAAGTAATAAATAAAACAACATTCCTACACCCATGGTATATTGTGAGCCAGTAACATTTAACATTAAATTTTATCCTACACAGATATGCGGAATGCAGATGTAATGCATAGAGACAAAAAAACACATTGATACAGCAATCATAAAAATAATACCTGCTGTCCACCCTGCCATTCAAATATACTGATTTCGCTTTCTCTGTTCTCGTTTCAGCAGCATAAACACGGAAAACCTGGCAGTGGCCACCACCATCATCAACGATCTCAGTCATTGAACAGAGGCGTGCGCGGAGCGACGGGTTCAGCAGTCGGTAACCAGTGGAGTTCGACGAGGGGAGCCACCGGTGAATTTGGCGATATGTGGTGACAGAGGGGGGTGGCGCAGTGCCAGTGCCCGGCAGCATCCATGGGCAACAAGCTCAGCTGTTCGTGTGCCCCCATCTTGAGGAAGGCGTACAGATACGAGGATTCGCCGTGGCAGACGTCCAGGCGACGAGACGGACATCTGCTGAGGTTAGTACTAATGATTTAAGTTATTATATTTTAGGTTAAGACAAACAAATAGTCTTTATACAAACATATATACAAATTAACAGTTATGTGGAGTTTTTAACGCAGGCCAACGCTTACGGAACACGTCCTGTCGTTGGGACAGTCTCTTAACCATTTGTCACCTCAAAGCAACGGTCCGTTGCCATATATTTTACTGTAGCTTACTGAAGAACTAAAGAGCATGATAAGACAACTAAAAAATGGAAAAGCACCAGGATATGATAAGATTACGGCTGAAATGATCAAAAACTTGAGAGAAATAGAATTTCAAAGTATACTCACTATACTAAATAAAGCTTGGAAAATGAAAAAATACCGGACGAATGGGGAATAGCATTAATAACACCGATACACAAGAAAGGAGACCCAAAAAATTGTAATAACTATAGAGGAATAACGATACTGAACACTATTATGAAAATATTTGAACAAATAATAAACAATAGACTTAAACCGATAGTAGAAACACAAAGCGGGTTTAGACCTGGAAGGAGCACTCAGGATCATATTTTCACGATCAAGCAATTAATAGAAAAACGTCATTTGCGAAATAAAAATCTATATCTAGCATTCATAGATCTTGAAAAAGCTTTCGACACAGTACCCAGAGTAAAAGTTTGGAGCGGCCTGAAAGAAAGATACAACAAAATGATAAGAATTATTCAAAACCTATATAAAACAAATATCAATTATGTAATACGAAATAACACTAAATCAGAGGGATTCAAAACAGAGTTGGGATTAAGACAAGGTGGAGGACTAAGCCCAACACTATTCAACGTACATATGGACAATATAATCAAAAAATGTGAAAGTGAAGTAAAAAAGATGTTTGTAGGATATAAAAATTTAGAAAAAGTCGAAATATCGTACGGAGTTTTTGCAGACGACGTCGTAATAATAGCAGGTACTGAGGAACAACTTCAAAACAATATCAATATATGGAAAAAAACAATGGAAGAAGAAGGCATGAAAATAAATACTACTAAAACAAAAATATTGATAATAGATCAAAATACGAAAACTGATATTAAAATAGACAATATAAAAATCGAACAAGTCGAAGAATTCAAATACCTTGGAGTACCACTAGAACAAACTGGAAAACAGGAAGCTGAAATCAACGAAAGAATAAGCAAGACAATAAAACTGTATTATGCCATGAATCGAAAATTCATCAATAGAAAAGAGATTTCAAATCAAACAAAAATCAAAGTATTTAAAACCATATACAGACCAGTACTAACGTATGGATGCGAATCGTGGAATCTCTCAAATGCACAGAAAAGTAAGATACAAGCCGTTGAAATGAAATATTTAAGACGTATAATAGGAGCTACTAGGAAAGACAGAATTAGAAACACACATATCAGAGAAGATTTAGGGGTAGAACCTATAGTACAATTTATAGAACAGAGACAAGGTGGGGACATATACAACGAATGAATAATAACAGACAAGTGAAACGTGTATACGAAGCGAAATCGCAGATTAAAAGGAAGAGAGGCAGACCAAGACAGACATGGAATAAAGTGATGGGTGACATATTACAACGTAGAAGCACGACATGGAGAGAAGCACCAACATTAGCAAAAGATAGAAAAGCATGGAAAAAATTTGTTTATGGAATCTAAAATGTAAATCCGACACCTATATGGTATAAGGATACAATGATTATACACAGCTTGTTCAATTGAAACCCATCTTTGGTCCAGGAAAAATTTATTGACAAGTACAGTTACAAATAACTACCACTACAATTGAGGCACATATCCGACTGTTTCACCAACCGATGTATACCCTGCTTATAGAATTCTTGTGGCTGCTGCTGGAAGAATTCTTTCACAGCGTTTTGTACTTTTGCGTCCGACTGAAAACGGTTACCTTTTAACGCATTTTTTAGTGGCCCAAAGATGTGAAAATCGCAAGGCGATAAATCGGGACTATAGGTGGATGCTCTAATATCCTCCATTTCTTTCGTTGCAGATTTTCTTTCACTACGTTGGCAACATGAGGCCGAGCATTATCGTGAAGCAGAATAACACCACGTGAAAGCTTCCCTGGACGTTTTCTTCTCATTGCTTGATGGAGCTTGTTCAAAGTTTCATTTTCTGAAATTGCTCTGATTGAAATTCGACGATTTTCTCTAATCAGGCCTTCCACACATGCCACATTCCTGTCTGTTGATGCAGTAATCAATGCACCTGGTCGTGGCTTATCATTCGTCCTCTCTTCGGTCTTGGCTAGGAACTATATTTATCAATGCTACCGCAGGGTTGTTAGAAAAGTTTTTGGCAGATTGGTCAGCTTCCTCGTTTCCTTTAATACCTGTGTGAGATGGCACCCAGAGAAATTTTGTAGTTTGGCCTTTGGATTGGATTGGAGTTGGGATGTTTGTCATATTGAAGATAAAGAGTTTTATATATCATGATTGGAAGAGTAATGATACCTATAAATTAACATATTAGCATATCATATAAAGACCTACTGACAAAAATAAGATCGATAGTCGAACTAGTATATGTTTATGGAAAAATATATTCACATAATTGATGGATGCATTTATGCGCCACTAATTATTTCAGTATTGATAGTTCCGAAGAAGGACCTTGCACTTTTTTATGAAAAGTGCATGCTAGTTAGTAAAATTGTTAATACGTCCAAGTGTCCAACTCAATTCTAAGACTAGTAAATTGATTTGACATTTGGCAGGTTGTTTTTAAATGTGAAAGGCATATTTTGATGAAAAAACATGTTTTGATTCTTGATCGAGTGGTGTACATCTGGAGTCATATGTCAACTTTCTTTTCCCATTTTTTACGCCACTGCTATTTGAAGCTATTTTCATTTCATTTTGTATTCCTCAATTTTTTCATGAAGTAATTAAGATCACTAAGGAAATAAAAGAAAAAATGTTCCTTGTATTTTTCCAGTTACTAACTAACTAACTAACTAACTAACTAATCTTACCTATATCATTTTGTCCAATTCTACGAGGGGTATCTACATGCAAACGTTGTAAGTGTCATTTGAAGCCACCCTGTTTAAGTTTTTCGATTTTTTTGGCAAACATTCAACCTGTAGTGAATATATCATGAAATGTGTGTTCTCGATCTGTTCAGGGTATTATAACAGTTGAAAACGGGTCCTGAGGAAGGTATTTTAGTTTCGTAAACCGTTTTTTTTTTAATAACAATGATGTTTCAAACAGTTCGTAGGTTGGGTTTTAGATTTTCCAAAAAATATACGATTATTTTTCAATTAGTTGTTTTGCAAACATGGAAGTTGTATGAATTATTACGAAACACAACTACTACAGTTTTCACGTACCACACAGTTTATAAATCGTTGTCCTTTTTCTTTTTTTGAGAAATATCAATTATTTTCCATTCAACTCTGTTGCACATTTTCAATTTGCTTAAATAAAAAAAAAATGTTCAAGTTGTTTATTCGATCTACTATAGTCTTTTTCTACATCCACATATATATTATCCATTTTCTGCACAGTTTACAAAATGGAAATGTAGGCCATATCGGTTGACTGAACGGATATGATTTCATATTCATCCTAGAATGCATATGAAATCCACCAATCAGAATTTGCGTTTGGTACCCGTCAAGTAATGTGTTTATCAATCTCAAAGTATCGTCAAAGTGGGGTTTCCCAGAAGCACCGGATCAAGAATATTTATTTATAATAAAAATTATTTTATATGAAAGAATCCGTACAAATTAACAACAAATACTGAAAACAGAATACAATAGATATTTGAGGGGACTCCTGACAGACGTCAGTTTTTTTGGAATTATGTAATACATTTGATGTTATAGATAAATGTCTGGCATATTCCTCGGTAGTCCAGTAGTAAGCATTCCAGTCTCCCTCGCGGTAGACCAGAGTTCAAATTCCCGTGAGGAGGTTTTTTTTTCAATGATATTCCTAAATAATTATTCTACTCGATATTGATAACGACAATAGGTAGATGCTTGGAATATTTAGCAGAATATTCATACGTATAGATTATAGTACGGTACCCTTCGTGCGCGAGTCCAATTCGCAACATCTACTTTTAACAGCATCGCAGATTTAAAAAAGGAAACCGTAACATAAATATACAAATTGTACATTTAAGAACTGTACATTTATCACAAAAAATCAGTGAGAATATAAAATTGAATTGGTAGAATTATAAATAAAATTGTTGAAAATTTTGAATTTGAAGTTATAGTTTGATAATAGTAGTTTTTAGAACTAGTGCGCAAAGCGTCACTTTTGCCACGAGCGCAGAAGTTTGTGGCAGGAGCCGTAAGGCGAGTGTCGCAAATCTAGCGAGTGGGAAAAGTGATTTGCGTACAAATTGTACACAATATTTTTTCTACAACCACATTTATTAATGAAAGAAATACAGTAATGTATATAGTTATTTTATTTGAACAGAAGGAACTTACAATATGAAAATGAATAGAAAAATCAGTTGAATGTATACTTGATTGTAAAATTCTAACCTCAGGTAACAAATTTTCGGTTGCAGCTCTAGCCTTTTTGATAATATCTGGAGGAGTATTTTCAATGTCCGAATTGGACAACTCAAAAGATAAATTATTTTGATCTTGATTCATAATTCCCAAAAATAATGCTTGATAGGTTAATGTTTTTATAATTAATAAATTAAAATAAATAATAAAATAAATCGGTTACTCACTATTGGTTTAAATTTGGGAATTGTACACTTATAAGAAATTCACTATAAGGTTGAATTGTTGAAAAAAAGGTCAAAGGTATCTTTGTTTGACATTTCGGTGCGGAAAAGTACCATAGTGTGTACTTTTTGCATTACTTTTCCAACGGTTATCAAAAGAATTCAGAAAAGACCTGCTTTGCGTATAGAAATTTGTGTAAAGAAGCGTGTTTTGCGTAGTGGTTGTAGGAAAAATGTTTTTTTCCTTAAGTGTGTCGTGGAAAAAATATATTGTTCGACTTGTGTGGACTGTCCATATCCACACTAGTTGCACAAACTACTACACCACAATCATATTGTTTTCATCTAGTTTCAAATATTGAGCTTGTTTGAATATAGCCAATTTATTGCAGCAAGATAAATTACAGATCTACATATTTTGTTCGACGATCCACTCGAAATAAGTCGCGGCACAGTTAATGGTGAGGTTTATCTAGATTTTTTTATCAACTTTTAGTGCCTACCTTAGAAATACTTTTTCCTGATGTAAATCATCCAAATGAGATAGATCGATCTATTTACTACCAACAAGACCGCATTTTGCACGTACAGTTAGGAATTATTCAAGCGAGGTTTTTTCCGATAGGTGGATTGGAAGACGTGGAACGATCGAATGGCCGGCTAGTTTTCCCGATTTGATTCCTCTCGATTACTTTTTATGGGGCCATTCAAAATCCAAAGTTAATTTCAATAGACCAGGCAATATTGCTGATTCAAAATTTAGGATGCCGAAAGAAATTAATAGAATAACTCAGGGGTCATACAAAATGTTGTACGAGAATTCCGAAATCGCCTTGGTTATGGTCAAGAAGTGCATGGTGGTTATTTTGAACATTTAATTCAATTGTGAAGTACATTGTAAAATGCATTCTAAATATTATGCGACATTTTTATCTTCATTCTACGTAAAGTTTTGTGATAGACATTATCGAAACTTTACATCTTAAAATTAATTTTCTGAGCTATGCTGCACCAAATTTTGAAAAGAACTCCAAATTGCCGAGCAGAGGACTGTCTTGGCATCACCCTGTATATGCAGTTATGCCACCATCTCTCATCAATTATTGTCCTTCACCCTCGAAATATAGACCGATTAGTTGTTATAACAAAAACGGGTGACGAAGGGATGTATTTTCTTACATAGAGTGGAAGATAACGCATTTATATTTTGTTTTCTATAATATATAAGGAGGTGTTATCAATTATGCATTAACAATAATGGTGGACATTCCGAATATCTTTTATGGGTCATTATTTATAAATTTTCTGAAATAAATCTTTGTTTTTTATATACATATATATATTTTGACTTTTTCTTTCTTACTGTGAACCATTTTAACCACTTTATTAGGAAAATGTCAATTATCAAACAAGAATTAGTTCTCATTTTCATAGATTTGATGGATTACCTATCTTTTTCTCATCCACAGTAATTACTGAAACTAAGGTTTTCAACATTTAATAACTCAAAAACGGTATAAGGTAGGGGTAACATATAATATACTTATGAAATAAAAAAAACATTACAAAAATGTAAAAATATACAGGGTTTTCCATTGAAGAAAAAAACTATCATTTTTTGTATCCCCTTAAATTTGCATGCTACTGAACTTTTGATAGAATATTAAGAGAATTCAGCTGTAACCAAACAACTTTTATATAAGACTTTTTTTTCTGAAACTAATAATAACAATAATAGGGGGTGGGTAATTTATAATGAATAACCCTGTACATGTCTCCACTTACACCGTTTTGAATAAAAGCCTAGGTAAGTGTGCCTCTTCTTTGGTATCATCTAATAGTCTCTGTCTGTAACTGACGTAACATTTGGTTACATTCATTCAGTCCATATATCTTGCAACAAAATTAGAACCAGTAGAAATAATCTTTAAACATAAGGTAAAAAAACGAAATCTATATGGAAAATTGAATTCAAACCTTATAAATAGGAACAAGAAGGCAATGAAAAAAAAAACAAAATAAACATCGTGATCATTCAACCATTTTTGGTGTCAAGAAAAACTTATGTATAGAACCAGTAAAATTATAATCTGAACGAGTAGATTAATAATTTAACACTCTCCAATTGTAATATACCTAAATGAAAAGTTTCCAAGCCCGAATCAGTAAGAAAAACAGTGTAAATAAAACGATTTTAAATGCCTTTCAATATTCAAAATGACAGAGTAATATTATCTGAACTAATGGAAGTAATAATAAATTGAATTCATATTCCACAAAAAACTGACCAATCCAAATCTCCCGTTTCTGAATCGTTCAAAATGTCGAATTACTTGAGAGCTCTTGTATTAATATCCAATTCCTGAATTTATTTTTCAAAATAGACTATTCTACTCATAGCTTTGATTTTCTTGAAGAATACTTTAGCTATAATAAGCATTTACAATCTGTAATTCTTTATCTATTCAATGAAATACTATTAGAAGGAGCTTACTCCGACCGCTAAAGTGATGGGGTACTCAACTGCGGCAGTGCCAAGTTTATCGGATCCTACTTTGACCTAAATATATGGCATACAATGTATATCAAGTTTTCAACACATCGCCATCTAGAAATATACACGCGCACTACAAAAAAATACGAATTCATAAAAACGGCCAAAACTAGCTCTCTCTGAAAACTATGCCAAATCAATCTAGACATAAATATAAGGTAGCTGATGCTTTTTTTAGGAATTGGTAAGTTGGGCTCCGTATATCGGAGCCCCTTTTACCGCGGAGCTCACTTATACCTCAGATTTAACATGGGTAGAGCCCACCTTGTATGTTAACTAAATATATATATATATATATATATATATATATTTTAGGTTAAAACAAACAAATAGTCTTTATACAAACATGTCATGTGGAGTTTTTAACGCAGGCCAACGCTTACGGAACACGTCCTGTCGTTGGGACAGTCTCTTAACCATTTGTCACCTCAAAGCAACGGTCCGTTGCCATATCTTTTACTGTAGCTCACTGAAGCGAATTTCCGAAAAGGCCCACTTACTACGGATTCGGCAGCTGCAAGGCATTTGTTTCAATTCAGTCACTGCGCACACCAAAACCAACGTGTTCCAACACGTTTCGTTGGCAGGCATTGGAAAGCCGGTTTGCGTCAATTTAGGAGTATTTCATCTCTACTTATTTTCAATAATCATTTTAATTTCCCAAAATGTCTTGTGATTTTGAAAAATTTGTTTGATTCCTTGAAAGAAAAAGCCTAGGGGCTCTCTTCGCAAGTTTTAACCACATATAAGGATGAAAGTCAATGAACACCGAAGAAATTAACGGGTTGGTCTACAGAAGGGTCGAGACATGGGCAAGATAGATTTCGCATACAATCGTTTCTCCCAATGGTTGTGTTTCGGAACTGATGAGAAGAAGAGTATCTTACAGAGAAATTATTAAATTTCTTGGTTTTCTTTACAAAATAAGTAATTGTTCCTCAGAATCATATGACATTGACCAAAAATTCAACTTCTGCATATCTAGCAGATTTGGAAGGGAGAGAAATGGGTGAAATTATGTGCAAAAGTATGAAAGAGCAGAATAAAATATTTCATTTTAACCTTTCTCTTCATAAAAAATGGCAAAATATTTTTAACTCGATCAACTGTTGGCTTCGGCACAATATTTCTTCCAATTTTTCCCGTCATTTAGCTAACAGCCACTTCCAATTTTTTTCCAACAGATAAAAGGGCAAATGATGAACTACCATTATGAAGCCATTTTCTCAATGGATGAGGCTGTTTTATCCATTTGAGAGAAAATGAAATTGTTCAATCTCTACACTAAATCTCTTGTTAAATATAATGATACAATTTTATGTTTATACAGGATAAGTGCACAAAGCATATTTTAATCCACAAATAATACACGCGATTTTATGTCCATATTATCTAATTTGGCTTCATCCAAAAGTTTCTCCTAATTTCAATCCCAAAATAATAATAAATGGGATTTTCTCCAACACAATCTAATCATCCACAAATGTTATTCAAGAGTGCCTGTGAGAGAGAAAAATACTGTTAGCTGAAAAATCAGTTTATTCCGCGTGAAGTACAATATTTCAGACGAAATAATCCAGATGGATAATGGGGTTTCCCTGTCTGACTCTAGCTATCGCCACAGCATCATCACGCTACCGTCACACCAGCTAGAGTAGGCATCTGCGTATCGATCTTTTTCAAATTGTCCCGCATTCCAGAAAATTTCGTTTATTACTTTACAGGAGATAAAGTATGTGGGGTTGATTTTAAATTACTATTACCCTGAGCAAACATGTTCATTTCAATATAAAACTGAAAGGTAGATAAATACTTAGGTACTTAACCTTCCGTATCTAACATGATTAATTTTAACAAGAAAGATAACATCCGTCTCTGGGACCGACTAAGAAAAACCTAACTAACAAGCGGAAAAAAATATGACTTGAAATGTTTACTTTAGGGTAAGGTGGTTAAAAAGAAAAAATGGAAAAATTGTATTTGTTACAGGATTTTCAATGAGATTAAAATAACAAACAAATTGGTGAAAAAAAAAACATAGTATTTTTGAAATGTCTATAATTAAAAACAGAAACAGTTTCTATGGTAACTAAACTAATTATATTATTCACAAAACATCAGAAAACATTGAAAACAAAAAAGGGCACATTCATTAGATATAAACTGAGCACAAATATACAAACTTGGCCCTCAATTTCAACACACTCCTTACAGATAGCAGATAAGTGCTCTAGGCACATGAATTTTTTACATTTATAGCAACTAAATCTGGTCTTCCTACTTTTTTCACTAGAGCAGTAATGACATCGGCCATGTGTAGGTGGTTGATTTTGTACGTTTTCAGTGGTTGAAATGTTATATTACAGTTAAAACGCTTTTTTGTATTGTTTTCAACTAACTGTTATGCCAGTGTTTGAAACACTGTGTTTCTAAGAATATTTTCCTTGGAATGTGTTTGTCGAAACATTCTTCTTGAATCTCAATATTGTCTTCCCCAATTTTGAATCGCTATCTTCTGCTACGTCTACGTCCGTTTCAACTTCATCAAACATACGTTGTAGTCGTCTTTGTTCTTCTTCATAAGTTGAAGAAGCCATATTTACGGAAATCTCTGTGAACAATTAATAAAAAATTCATACAAAATAAAACAAAATGTAACTTACCACAAACGTTACACCACAACTAACATCCGTCTCAAAGACCGAATACTTAATAAAACACGCTGCAACAATTCACCTCCGCTGTAATTTTGATAGAGTCCATTAGCCCTAGAAAATCAGCTATTGATGATGGCCAAGTGCGTTCGCGATTTCTTCGGGAATAATCGGAGATTTTCTTAGGCGTCGGTCTCACAGACGCCGTGTTAGCTGCGGAAGGTTAAGAATAGGAAAAGTTTTTTAAAACATTCTATGCAAATATTGATATCAAGATGCTACCGGAAATGATCGTTGAATTATTTAAAGAAATTACGCTCCTGTCACATTTCCAAGTCACTTCACACGTTCGACAAAACTATCTATTGCTGAACGGTCTAAAATGGATGTGAGCACCGTGAGCACCCCGAACACTTATAAAGCCTACAAATGCTTAATGGGGCTCGGACTAGGACTAAGTAATGTCTAATTAATGGTTTGAATCCCATGCCGAAGGAAGTTCATGGTCCTTGAGTCCTTTCTATGGCTGTCGGATAACATCCTTATAACTAGTTCAAGCTATTGTTTATAGGACTTAGGTTCCGTCTTCCATTTATTTAGAGACTAGAAACATTTCCCGAACGACTCCCACCAACCCTGTACCGAAATATAAGCCAAAGACATAAAACAAACTAACTAATAAAATTTCCAAAAATGTATTCCACCCACACATCATACAAACACACACCTGAAACGATATTCAAATCTTGCCGGATCTCCTTGAACGTCTCTTCGGCAATATAAGTAATATCTGTAGCCTAAGGCTGTGAATAGTGAATGTTCTATCGATATTAAATTTTCAGGGTGATATAGTAGGGCGTAGAGTATATTTTCGTCGTAACTTTAGGATCTTTTGAAGGGATTCGAAAGGCGTGGAACACATTTGTTAGAAAAAGTGATTATCCAAGATATAACTCTAGATATAAAGTTCAATAGATGACGCTTTTACTTGATGGAAATCCATACTGAACAATAAAACAATTTTTTTCAAACTTAATTATATTCCAATACTTTGGAAGTTGTGACATGCCTTAAAACTATTTTTTTCAGTTAATTCTAGAGTCTTAATAGTATCACTTCTTCCTGAACCCCTACATTTGTGAATATGTCGTTTCCTTGTCGCACCAGCCACTCCAAATTGAAAATTCAATTTTTGTTGAATTCCAGTTCCTGAGATCGAGTGATCTAGCCAGTTACAAATTGGCGCCTACCGTGGGCTGATTTTTCTAGGGAATGCTGAAAATTTGTAATCAACAAATATTTAAATAATAAAATAATTTAATCCATATAGGTAATATTAGTCTTAACACTAACTATATCAATGATTCTAAACAAACATACTTACTATATTAACCGAACCTTTAGCTAAAAACATCCAAAATGATTGAAATAAAATATAACTTAGTATTCACCACCCTATATATAAACTCTTGCTGCAAAATTATTTAAGCGGGCTGTCGCTTTACCGCTTTACATTAAAAGATTAACAGCGATTAATTAAGATTAATTGCGCACAGTACTCACAATATTAATACATATATGTGAATAAATCACTCAATAAAAATCGACCAGATATATGTACCTACAATATGAAACCAGCAGACCAGTGAAAGCCTAGAACATATTATATTTGACTGCCCAATGTATGCTAGATTAATAAATGCAGTCATAGGAGCAAGAAAGCATTTAGATGATCCAGATTCCTTCCTTAGAGTTCAAACGATTTTTATCTATTGAAACAATTGTTTAATCAGCAGAGCAATGAAAACTAGATCAATCATCATTAATGATTAGCTATCCACAGTATCTCTACATAAATCATTTATAGTATAGGATTAATTGTGGGATTCATCAATGTAAATTCCATATTATGATTGCTTGTAAAAGTCAAAAATTGCACTGTCAACATTTATTGTAAGTCACGTCACATTTAACAATAACATGCACGTAATGAGATCTCATAGATTCTATAAGAAAACCTAAATTTCTTTGTCCAATAAAATTTTTATCTATGTACTACTTTATTTGAAAAGCATTAAATCTTTAGCAATCGTGAAATACATTTTAGATTAAAAGAGTACTGCTCCTAAATGTCGGCAACAAATTATACAATTTCTCAAAAAATATGTGCAATTATTTTATCGAAGAAAATAGATAGACGTAGAAAAAGTATAGTACGTTATACGAGTTGTAATCCCCTTACGCACTCGTGAAATTTACTTCGTGCGTAATGGGTCACTTACATCTCTTGTTTTGTAAGGTTAACAATAGTACCTTACTATTTTTATTTTATACTGCCTGTATTAAAAGTGCCAACATATATACTGTGATTTGGCATCATTCACTCAAATTATAGGTATATATTTTAACTAAGCTACTACTACTCTTCGAAACTCCATAAAATGCCTTCCAAAATTCAATTTTCATAGCTACAGTATCAACAATAATTATAATGAATGGATAAAGTTATTGATCTCTTGTTGAAAGTATTTATGTAATTAATATGTCATATTCGTCCATCTACCTTATCACATTCAAGTAGTTTCTTAAAACATTCATTCTGACTAAACTTACAGTCTCCCCTGTAACAACTTTCAGTTCTTACACCTACGCCCTCGATTCCACCATTCTGTGGGGCTGTGGGTTGATAATTGATTTTCATCGCCTTCGAGAACAAATAGCTAGTGTTTGGATCTGATGGAAATTTAAACAGTCAGGATGAGTTATTAGCAGTTAAAAGTTTTTCTAAGAGTATCTAATTGTTTCAAGAGAACCAAAGGTGTTATAATAGAATTGGGAGATATTTTAAAGGTAATACGAGGAATGGAAGTGCATATCTGATTGAGAAATGTGTTAGTTTGTATTATTAATATATTCCGTACATGTGTCTTCGCATTGTAATCATAAAAATGATTTTCTACCTATCAACAAACAATTTTAATTCCTTTCATCTATACTTACTATATTATGAAAAGCATTTTTGATTTTTGAGGGAGTTGATTATCTATGAAAATGTATATATTGCAACAAGTTGATAAATTAGACAACAGTACTAATTGTAAATAAAAATAGTACATGAAGGAACTTTAATCTTTATGTGTATAAGAGAACAACTTATGGCATACTGCAATGAGATAAAGCTTCGGACCAAATAATTGTTACAAAATTTCACATTCTAAAACATATGGGAAGCCAGGACAAGCAGCTTAACTGAAGGTTGAGAGTATACTATCATGTCTATTATAAAAGTATATATTAAGGGAAGTAAATCAAGTTTGGAAATTAAATAAAGAGCACACAGTACATGCAATGTCTGACTACATGTTTGAAACACTAATTTTAGGTTGTATTTAGAGTTAAAAGTGTTTAAATAAATAAAAAATGGGTTTTTAAAATAGTGATCTAGGATATGTATTTCAATCAGGCAGTGCACAATTAATAATAGACAGAATGGAATAAAACTTGGAGGAAAATTATAATGTAATATGCTTTTCAATTCCCAATTGCCAAAAGGGCATTATTTAATGATGTTGAGAAAAAGATTTTTTTGATTCGACTCGTATATATCATAGAAATGTCAGATTTCATAAGTTTCAATGAAAATCAAGTTACCTGAGACATTTGCTTCCATAAGAAATGCATTGGGAAGGAAAAGTCAGTCTTTCTGTAATCTTATCACAGTGAGGACGCTCGCTGGTGGTTCAAAAACAAAAGAATCACTTGTGACAATGAGTTGCTTATCAAAAATTTGGTATGGACGACTACACTTGACACTCAATGGATAGCCTGCTAAGACACATTTATGAGATTGTGAGTACTCGTTTTCGTAATAAACGTTGCTTAAAACTAGGGAGCTGCCAATAAAAACTATAAAGCACTACGTATTAATTATAATAGGGCATGTCCACGTGACGTCACAAACTATTTTGACAAGACTTAGGTGGTAAAACAATAAACAAAGCGTTCAGAACACGTGGTACTTAATAGTGAGGTTATGCTGATTTATAATGGTAGATCGTGTTTGATTTTAGTTGATTTTGCTTCAGTGTACTTTTAAAGTTATTTGAATTGTTGAGCTTGCATATTTAATAATATATAATATGGGTTAATAGTTGTTTAATAATTTTTCATCATGTCTATTGTTTATTGTTTTACCACCCAAGTATTGTCAATGTCAACTGTCGTGGACATGCCCTATAGACAATTATTTCTTCATCGTATCGGTATTTCTTCTCCTTAACCTAGAAATTAAAATGATTAACGTAACGTTCACAACACATAAGCGAATTTAATTATTAAATATAACTTAGACTAGGTGTAGGTACTATATTTTATTTTATTTATCTGACATGAGAATCGTTTCACCAAAATAGATATATCTAACATTTGTATTAATTTTTTAAACTGGCTCATATAAAAATAACCAGTATCAAAACTAACCTAAAAATATTTAAACTCGTTCTTCTTCATTTCTTTATGGAATAACCTCGAATATACAGACCACAGATAAGATGACCTATTTATACATTGAATATATTTGAAGCCAATGTTATATGTATTATTGTATTTGTATTCTGAGTATTAAGAACAAACTTGAACTTTTGTTAAATGACTACTGATTTGTTCCAGACATGTTATTTATTAAAATAAAGTTCTGTCGAGACCACTTGCTCTGGGAAGACGAAAAAGAGGAGAATAGTTAATTATCTCATTGGCGTAGCTGACAAACTTTTTTCAAGATATATATTTGATATTTCTGATAAAAAAAATGAATAATAAAACCATAAAACAGAGGTGGGTTTTGATGTCATTTTTTATTTGCAGTAAACTCACAAATTTCCGAACAAACCGCCTTATGTTTGAAATGCCAAGATTTCTCGTGCGTAAAAATTAAAGAGGGCTTTATTTAATTTTCAACAGGGCAGAATATTTTATAAATTTTAAATCCATATCTACATACAGGGGGATCTAGATACACCCATAAATTCATCTCAAATTAAATATTCATTAATTGCTACAACTGACATATAAAATATACTTTTAACCATTTTAAACCTTTACAGTTGTTAAGACATTGATTAAAAAACGGAGCTATAGGACCTACATGAATTGAAATGGATGTAGTTTGGCACGATTTTTCGTTATTTTACTTTCAAGTATATATTTAATTACAAAGTTTAATTGCCAAAGTTTGGATTAGCTGAGAAACTCAGAAGTGAATAAATTAAAATAACAAATTTTCTATTAACAGTGTCCTACTAACATAACCAGTCTTTGGGACCACCATGTTTCATAGTAGTTTTAAAGTTGATAATGATATTGAATGAAAAGTGTGTTGCAAATCTTCAAAGACGATCTTTTTTAGTATAAAAACGGTATCTCCTACAAATCATAACGATGAGGCATCGAAAGAAAATAAAAATTTGATTTAATACTTTTTTTAAATCATCTTGTCTACGAGTTGATACTTATAGACGTTAAGCTCGCCTAACAAATTCTCAATATATTTAAGGAACCTTTTTAAACGGGACTTTGATTTTTCACAGGCTATGGGCAGAAGTGTTCCATGTAGCAGCTGGAAGCGGCCAAGCAAAATGGCAGCAAGTCAGCGAGGATCTAGTACCAGTAAACATCACCTGCATCCAGGACTCTCCAGAATGCGTTTTTCACATCACCGCTTACAACTCGCAAGTCGACAAAATTCTGGATGTACGGCTGGTACAGCCAGGTAAGCCAAACTACCATAGGTACTTGGTTTAATTATACTTTTTGTTAATTTCTCCACACAAGGTTCTATTATTGCTCTCCAGAACAAGATGGCCGACCTGTCAAAGTATTGGGTTAAGGTTACGTTTTTTTTTTGTAACGAGGTTTTTTGGTATATATAATTGGAATTTACATTTCAAAGTCTTCCAGTTTCCTTCAGAATTAATCCAAATTGATCGTTTTCAAGAACTTCATCGTGACCGGGCAACTTTCACACTAAATTATAGGTAATATAATCTCACACCCAATAATACAATACGAGAATATTCACTAGCTGCGTTCGTTATTTGCATCGCGGAGGCGACGGATTTTTGGTCGCGTGATCACATATTAATCTGAGCAAATTGCTATTAACGAACGGCCCGACCAATCATACATATAAACGAACTTCTAACCTCCCTTCTGCCTGTCTTTCATTTTAAAGACTACGGTTTTTTGTTTGATTTTGTCGTTTGAGATTTTGTTTTTCATTATTTCCGACTATGTCTAGCTCTGAGGCAATTTTGATAGCTATTCATGGTCAACAAACAGTACGAGATGTATCTAATGACAGGAGTGAGTGGAGTGACTACAACATAACCTCATAACATGACAGAAAAACAGATTAATTTTTCTCGTCGGTCAAAATATTCCGAGCTAACAGATTTACATCGGACTGATCTGAGCGGAATTACCGAACAGTTCAGATTCACCTTCCCTACCTCTAGATGTAATAAGCGAACGATTCAGACTAAAAAGATTAATCGGACGCAAATAACGAACGCAGCTAATGTTTTTTTACACACACTATTTGGAGCAAAATGACACTATATACTGACAAAACAACACTAACCCAGTTTACCTAAAAAATTTTCCGGTAGTGGGCGCTGCAGTTCATGTCAAAGCTGTCAGTGGAATGGGGAAAACAATGCTAACCCCCATTTGTTTACACGTACTGTGATGGCGATTTGGTTTGTTTTCCCCATTCCAATTTTGCTCGTTTTCGCGAATTGGAACTTACAGGCCATTCCATATCACCTGACTTTAACAGGTCGGCCATATTGAGCTGGGACTCCCGATCAGCTGAAGTTGAAGTTTATGTGCTTTGGCATGTGTTGCCAAGTCAGATGGTTTTCAAACAGAATTTGTAGAATAATGTCAATGTAAAATACTGGGTGTCTCATTATATTCTGACTGTTTTCAAGAGCTTATATCTTCGAAATGGTTCTAGATAATAAGATGCGGATTCCACAGTTAGGTTTAAAATTACCGTGAGTTTTGTTGTGCCACATTTATATAAATGGCGTACTTCCGGTTTACCCGCTAGAAATGTGGTGTATTTTCAGAATACAGTAGATGTAATTTTCTAAATGGGACACCCTGTATATCAAGCAATTTCTTGAAAGACGCATATGTTTACTTTTAATCGGTACCTTAAAGTTTAAAATTAGTGCACAGAAAGCGAAGTTAGATTACTTTAACTCTGATACTGTAATGATTCAGATATCTTATTAATAAATAATAATCAAGGAGGCGATAGTATGTCACAAAAATATTGCGATCATTGACAGAACGTCACATTGTGTTAGAACCAGTTAGAACAAGATGGTATTTTGAACCAAATTGTTTACTTTCAACAAGACGGGGCTCCACCCCATTATTCCAACATAGCTAGAGAATCTGTTAACCAACAATTTGGGAATAATTGGATTGGTAGGACTGGTCCAATAGAATGGCCTCCAAATTCCCCAGACCTGACTGTATAACCAGATTTTTTTGTATGGGGATTTGTGAAAGATAGAGTCTACAGCCCGATGCCTGCTACCAAAGTCTATATATTCCAATAAGTCCGACCACTCTATCAACGACTCGAAAATACCCCTCTTGCCGACACCCACCGCCTCACCGACAAAACCCACATCTGATGTGGGATTTATTTATTTTTCAGTTCTTTTTGACTTACACGGTGGTGTAGCAGAGCGTTGTATCGGGTGCGCCAAAGAAAGTGATCTTGAATTTTAATTTGCGCGAACGTTATCTGCTGTGTTTTTGATTGTGTGCGATGCCTGCTTATGGAAATTATTGTTGCGTGGATTCGTGTAGAAACAATACCGCAAATTCATAAACAATTATCATTTTTTCGTCTTCCTAAGGATCCTGAAAGGTGAGTTATTGACTTGAAAATTTCAGTAGCTGGTACACAATTTGGAACAAATCTGGAAATATTGAATATTATTAATTATTATAATTACGCACCTCCATGAGTTGATAATACTATAGTAAAAAAAATGAACAAAACAATGGAAAATTGAAATAGTGTTTTGCTGGAGAACATAAGCATACAAACATAGCACCTGGAAAAGCTTATAGGAGTTTAGTCATACATACAATTCAGCAGAGCATTTAAAAAATTATTTGCTCTCAGATATTGTGACGAGAAGGAGGGCTCCAATTGTGTAGAGGACGCCAACGAAATTCTACAGGCAATAACGCCAGATTTATTGAAAAAGGGAGGATCATTGTTTACGACGGCAAAGGAAAAAAATGGTCAGCCAATATTGGACATAAAGAGGAAAGACTATCAGGATTTGTCCACAGAAGAAGGAAATGCCCTGGTTTATGTGGGTG
This sequence comes from Galerucella tenella, assembly GCA_910591685.1. NCBI lineage: Eukaryota > Metazoa > Arthropoda > Insecta > Coleoptera > Chrysomelidae > Galerucella > Galerucella tenella. The sequence goes on from CAJUYH010000644.1 coordinate 46,704, forward strand.
GATATTTTTTGCAAAAGTATCTTGTTGAACACAAATGCGATATTTGTCTAAACTTTTGCAATAAGGAAGGTTGTGACCAATCCACATCATTCTGTGAAAAAAAAGTCTATGAAGGTAGTAAGCAGGGACGGTTTGGAGGATTGACAGTTCCTCCAAAAATTTTCAGTGAATATCTGATTTCTTTAGAAAATATATTCACTGAAAATTTCAATGATTTATGTGTGCAGGATGATGTAGGAATAGAAATGAACTTGAAGACAGAGTTGTCTACTATCGCATTTTCGCATCCTTGCCCAAAATTCCCTTGGGAATACCTGCTGTTCTTATATACAAGGGTGCGAATATATTATACACTGAAATTTGCAAATTCCTCACTAAGGACCTTTAGAAAGAATAAAGAACATCCTAAATTGAAAATCTTGAAAAATATAACTACTCAAGTATTTATTAATTTTTACCCACTAAGCAAAGTAATATTCATACAATATTTCAGTAACCTGTCATCGTAATGTGTAATGTTACATCAGAGTTTTCTACTACCTCACTGCAAAGGTTCAGCAACTACTGAAACGGACGTTCAGTAATATTACAAACGAAATGTGCCATTATTTATTCCAGCAAGGTTACTGCAACATTGCATATAATGTACAAGAAAAATGTAAATGCGATATTAAAAATGTCGTTTTGTGACAATGTTGCAGCAACTACTGAAATTGATTGATACATGTAATGTTTCATAATTAGTAATTGCAGGAAGGTTTCTGTCATGCTAAGTTTACATGTCCTTGAAAGCCTTGGAGGTCAAAAAGACAAAATGTTCAATATAATAATTTTATTCATATAAAATATAACATAAGAAAACAAATAAGTACTCAGCTCATTAAAATGTAAAAATAAAATGAAAATTCTTTTTGTTCTTATCCTGAAACAAACCTGAAACAAAATAATCATTGAATGTTCAGAGCTTAAAGATTGATAACTTGACCTACTACCCACTCTACCAAACCTCTCAAACATATCTTTAAAGCAATCTCAACAAACCATTAAAAAAAGTTTCATACATGATAATAAAAATCACTGCTTCCCTCTGTCAAAACGGGTTTTGGCAAACTGCAACCAAGTCATCACATTCCTTTCAAATGCATCATCCTTGATGCATGGAAAGGAATGTCTCACTGCATCTGAAACAAAAAATATTGTAAATACCTACAATATTCAACTTGAACATTGTGGTGCTTTTTCTCATCAACGCCACCAATGTACTGTAGAACCTGGAAGTAAAATGGAAATGAAAAAGTATTCCCTAACATTCACAAATGTAAAAGTATTCTCCAACCTTTCAAATTGAAAAGAACTCTGTAGTTTACTACTTTCAACTACATACTCACCAGTAGTTGTTTGTTGTTTTCATCTTCTAATTTAAATATATAGGTAGGTATCTTATGAACATAAATTGATTACGACAATTTCGTTCCTACCTATCTGTATAATAATATGTAGGTACCGAAACGACACTACTATTTTCCTACTAAACACAGAAAGATAATACATAATACCAAGCCATCCTAACCTAAAATAATAAATTATGTAATTGCTTTACCTTGAATGCAGATGCGTTTTCCATTGTGCTGCCACCAAAACAAAATTGCAGATCAATAATAGTTAGAAATAAACAAGAGTACCTAAGTAAAACAAATCACAAGGCACAACACACAACCAAATTGCAAAATGAGGCGTACTGCGTACTTCTCGAACACGAAACTCGAAGCAATATGGTGGCGCCCGGCATCTTCTCATGACCGGGAAATACAAAATTGTTTGGCTTGTCTGATGGGAAATATTATTTAAAGTTTATTTATATATACTTTTAAAAATTGTCATGGCGTATTATTTCATATATTTCTGCGATGATGCAATCGAAAACTAAAAATGTATTGTGTTTTCTATGTACTGTCAATATAGTTTTTAGCTAACTTATGTATTGTTGTAAATATAATGTAACTTCAAACTCAGTGCAACGTTCCGATTTGAATTTGATGAATAGTTCCAAATGTAACCTGCAGTCACATTGTTCGTAGATAGTTTTTGTATTGTTGCATTTATAATAAAATTTCATGGCTGATGTAACATTGCAGCTGAAACTCAATCAATAGCTCGCTATATAACTTACGAATAACTTGTCAGTAGCTTTTTCTGCCATGTTAAAAACTTGAATATAGCATTGAGCTGTATGAAATATTACATTATCATGTTACGATAGTAAGCCATACATAATATTGTCATAATAATTTGTAATATTACATGCTTAGTGGGTAAGAATGTACATAATACTTATTTGTTTGTTAATATTTCATTATTTTCATTTATTTATTCAATACAACGCTACAGAGTACACTCCAAATGGACTTAACCTAAATAATTGTTCATTTGTATTCGTTTTGTCCCAAGTAGATGTTAAACTGTGTTATTTCTTTTATAATGATTATATCAACACAAATGTTCATTCGCTGATCATTCTGTATTAGTTATTAAGTATTATCAGATATACGCTCGGATATACGTTATTGAAGTCTATGTTTATGATTTTTTTCATTCCATTCCTCGGTTAAAACAAAATTTCTAAAAAGTTACTTAGCAATAATATAATTTATATAAATTGCCAATATTTTTGAAAACAAGAATAAAGTCAACATATTTTCTAATTGCACCCGGTAAATTCCTTCACAAATGAATTCACCGTCCGTCACCTCGTATACTACCAAATGACTAGCAAAAACAGGTGTCGCACATGATTCACGACTCTCCGCAAAAAATGCCGTCGTTTTCCGACGATCAAAGGAGTGACCGGACTTATTGGAATATATAGACTTTGCTGCTACTATTGAGGAATTAAAAAATAACATACGGCAGGTAATGGAAAATATTCCTCTTGAAATGCGGACAGCAGCATTTGACAACTTGGTTCGATTCCACAAATGTATATACCAAGAAGGAAGACACATCGAACATTTGTTTTAGAGTGCCCTAGAATATGTTTTTATTTGTTTTTTACAGTTCACTTTTGGTAATAAAGTTCCAACTTTATATCTAAATCATTACAGTATCCTAGTTAAAGTTATCTAACTTCGCTTTCTGTGCACCGATTTTAAACTTCAAAGTACCGTTATGAAGTAAAAATATGCGTCTTTCAATAAATTGCTAAATATACAGAGTGTCCCATTTGAAAAAGTACATCTACTGAAAATACGCCACTTTTCTAGCGGGTAAACCGGAAGTAGGCCATTTATATAAATGTGTCACAACAAAACTTATGGTAATTTTAAACCCAACTGTGGAAACCGCATCTTATTATCCAGAACAGTTTCGAAGATATAAGCTCTTAAAAACAGTCAGAATATAATGAGACACCATGTATATTTAATTTGAATTCGAAAAAAACTACAAATAACACACGGAGCACTAAGTAAAAGTAGACTGTCTCTTAATTGAATTAAACAGTAAAAAAAGTTTCGAGGAGTTGTTGTGTGATTCAAGAGCAGCAGATTCAGATGCACAGAGAGATCAATTAAATAGTCACCTAGCTGGGTTAAAACAGCCGGAAATCGAAAAAAAATACCCTATCTCTTGTTCCACGCATTCCACACCTAACAGCACTACAAAACGATGGAATTTTTGATAATTTCATGAACTTTTTACTAATTAAACTCTAACTATCCTCAGTTGTTTATCAAACAATAAAAACTAAATAAAATGTGACTCGAGGACCCACAGTAATATGGCTGACCTGTCAGTGACGTCATTCTGGAATAGTCTATTGCTTCCAATGTTTCATTTTTTTGCCATCTGGAATAAAAAACTGTATTAATTTCAACTCAACGTCAACCATTTTGCAGACAATTTATTTTTTGTGTTATAGGAACACGTATAGGGCAAGCCTCGGACTGCTTCGTCTATTGGAAGGATCCAATGACCAATGACACCTGGGGCTTAAACTTCACCTCTCCTATCGACGCAAAGCAATTCAGAGAATGTTGTGTAAGTATCAATATCTTCATTTATTCTAATAATTCTTAACCATCTAAACTTTACTCATAACTAACACTTGATTCCCGTAGTTTTTTTAAATAAATTGCGTTCCATGAAGTTTAAAATATGTGTGATTATTTTAACGTTATTGTAACCACATTGTAACTTCTCGACATCGTTTCATCAATCAGCTTGACATCAGTTGGATAATTTCTTTAGCGAATTAATGAAAGGGTGTGAATAATTTATATTTAGTTGACGTCACCAGATTTTAGTTTGAGGAAGAGTGTGCTGAAACAATATAATACAAACTGACGATAAAATTCTTTAAGATCTTCAAATCCACCTTAATACCAGATACTCCTCTCGACGTGATTGCTTAAAATAACTAGTATTAACAGTGGTAGAGTTCATATTATAATTCCCTTCTTGGTGTTCGTCATCGATTGTTAATGTCCTTCTAACACATCACGTTTGAAGAAATGGAAAAAAAGGCAGCTCTTTGATTAATCCTAATCAAAATATCACATATTGAACCGTTTAAGTATATCGCAAACGTTAACCCTAATCTTTGACATGAAAAAATTTGATTAGTTGATGTTTAGAATACGCGCAAGCGCGACCAATAAATCGGGAGAAAGGACAGAATTCAAAATACGATACAGACGTATTTTTCGTAGCGGAAATGTGTCTTACGTCTTTTTCTACTGTCCCAATGACAGTTCTCGTCAGGTCTATACTTTGTTGTTTACGGTCTATTATAATTTATGAATAGTGAATATTAATCTCATTGTTATATGTATTTAAATAAATAAAAATATGACTAGATATACATTAAAACATCAGCATATTGAAAGTTCTCATGTATTTTCAGTTAGAAAAAGAAGCTGATAATTATTAAATTCATAGCCTTTCCAAATTTGGCTGGATACGAAACTGATGATTTTATTGGAACTTTAGTTCTTTATGCCAGGTTATGTTTGAGCGACCAGGGGTCGCGACGCAAAAGATCTGACCGTTACGCGTTACGTTACGAAACGTTATGTTACATTTCTTCGTTATGTGCCTTGCTTTTGCGTGCTTGTGCCTCCTTACGTCTCTCTCTCTCGTTTACGAAGCAGCGATTCATAATAATAAATATGCTCCTACCCGGATTTGAACCCGGGCCGCCCGCGTACAATGCAAGCATTCTAACCACTGAACCACCGATGCTATATTGAAATTCTATGCAAAGCTGGTATTCGCAGTGCTAGTGATCTACTTGAATTTGTTCGGATAAATTTTTACTATTATTTCCATAATTTGTTTTGCGCGATTAAGGGGTCTAGCACATTTACTTTTCGAAATACAGGGTGTTGAAATTTTGAAAGCTTGAATGTTTTAATTCGATAACTTTAAAATGGATGGATAAATTGATTTGTCATTTGGCAGGTTGTTTTTAAATGTAAAAGGGCATACCTATTTTGAAAGAAATTGTAGTTTGTGCAACTAGTGTGGATATGATGGCCATGTCGCACGAGGACGAAGTTTGAGCACGACGCCGTAGGCGGAGTGCTCAATCGTTCAAGTGCGATATGGACAATCCACACGAGTCGAGCAGCATATTTTTTCTACGATCCACTTAAGAAAAAATATAACTTCAAATTAAAAATTTAACAATTCAATTGTATATTTCCACTAATTTTGTGGTAAACGAATGTCCAATTTGTATAATGCTACGGTTTCCTTTTTTAAATATACCATGCTGTTATAAGTAGATGTTGCCAGTCGGACTCCCTCATGGAGGGTACCGTACCATTATCTATAATAATGAATATTCTGCTAAATATTTCAAACGTCTACCTGTTGTCGTTATTAATATCAAGCAGAATGATTATTTAAAAATAAAATTAACAATAAAAAAAAATTCCTCGCGGGGAATCGAACCCGGGTCTACCGCGTGAGAGTCTGGTGTGCTTACCACTCAACCACCAAAGAATATTCAAATTGTTTATCTATAACGTCAGATGTATTACAAAGCTTTTGCCTAAAAGGAACTAAAGTTCCTACCGTGTGTCCCGCGACACGTTCTACCTTTTTTTATCAAATTTAAGGTTAGTTATATGTCAAAATAGCAAATAAAATGAAAGACATGCCGAAAACCCGGATATACGCCTCAAACGATGACGCACACCAAGAAGGCTATTGAATGTACTTTATAGACAGCGAGTATATAGTTGAAATACAGGGTGTCCCAATCAAGAGTGACTGATTTTAAACATAAATGCCCAGCTTATTAATTGTTCCAAAGATATGGGGTCTTCACTAGTTTCACTAGTTTATCAAAGAGATTTTTTTAGGCTTGGCTGGCATTTCATCCCATCAACACAGAGTGTTTTACTAATGTTGGTCAAATTTAAAGGGGAAAATATGAATTTTTTTTTAAAATGGAACACCCTATAATTTTTGATCTCATTCGAGAGAGCAATCATTCTCCTTTCCAAAAATGTATAGTTTTCTATCTTTTGTTTCATCAACAACAAAGATATTCGAGGTTTCATGTAGTAGTACATTTTTAATTACGTGAATAATTGCCAACAAATCTGACAAACAGTTTATTTAGTAAGAAAACATGATAACATTATTCAATACATATGAAGGAGGAAGAACAAAAAAGTTACAATAAATGCTGCATATGCCTACCCTCTTCGTTTATGCATAACTGTAAATGAAATTTTAAATTTTCAAATGAATTTTCTAACATTTCTTGCGGAATGTTTTCAATAATGTTCCTGATATTATTTTTTAGTTCTGCTAAATTGTTAGGTTTAGGATTGTAGCACCTATCCTTCACATATCTCCAGAGAAAAAAATCTGGGACAGTTAATCCATGAGACCGCAGTGCCCATTCAATCGGTCCAGCTCGACCAATCCACTTATCATTAAAAAACGTTTTTAATGAATCTCGTGCTATTAACGAATAATGTGGTGGTCAAAATTGTTGATTTTGTTGTTATGCGTCAAACGGTCACAGCATGAGTTGATTTAAGGCATCAAAATACGTTCATATGAAACTACTAATTAAAAATGTACAACCACATGAAACTTCGAATATCTTTGTTGTTAATGAAACAAAAGATAGAAAACTATACATTTTTGGAAAGGAGAATGATTGCTCTTTCGAATAAGATTAAAAATTATAGGGTGTTCCATTTAAAAAAATACATATTTTCCTCTTTGAATTTGACCAACATTAGTAAAACACCCTGTGTTGATGAGATGAGACGCCAGTTAAGCCTAAAAAATCTCTTTGATAAACTAGTAAAACTAGTGAAAACCCCATCTCTTTGGAGCAATTAATAAGCTGGGCATTTATATTTAAAATCAGTCACTCTTATTTGGGACACCCTGTAATACCCTTCTTGGTGTGCGTCATCGATTGTTAATCTCCTTCGATCACATTACGTAGGAAGAAATGGAAAAAAAGGCAGGTCTGTGATTAATCCTAATCAAAATATCACAATAATAAATCGTTCAAATGTATTACAAACGTTAACCCTAATCTTTGACTTACAAAAATTTGATTGGTTGATGTTTAGATTACGCTCAAGCTCAACCTATCAATCGAGAGTTTAAAATACTTTTTCTACTGTCACACTGAAAGTTCTTGACAGGTCTGTACTTTGTTGTTTACGGTCAATTATTATTTATGAGAAGTGAATATTAATCTTATTGTTTTATTTATATGAATAATACAAAAATATGTATGAATACACGGAAAAACATCAGTATTTTGAAAGTTCTCAAGTATTTTCAGTTAGAAAAAGAAGCTGGTAATTATTAATCGCGTAGCCTTTTCGAATTTGGCTAAATACAATCCTGATGATTTTATTGATCAAATCTAAGGTTAGCTATATGTCAAAATAGCAAATAAAATAAACGACATGCCGAAAACCCGGATATACGTCACAATCGATGACGCACACCAAGAAGGGTATTATTTTAACTATATGTATTCTGGGATGCCATTCTCGATCTATTAATTGTGTCCCCATTTCTTCTACTAATCTCCTGAGCAAAGCCTCAAAGACTCCTAGCTCCTTTAGACCTTTTCCGAGTCTTTTGATTAATTTGATTTGGCCTCTGGTACAAACTCACCTATCCCAGTCCCTTCCAATGCTTTCAAGATGTCTGTATTTCATTGAATGGCACTCTTGTTGTCTGTTATTGTTATTGGGATGCTATTTCTCCTTACTGCTGAACTCCGTGCAGTGGCGGCAAAGATTACAGAATAAAAATATAAGATGTTTCACTCGTTCGAATTTATCGCGTAAAGCACCGATGCCGCTGGTGACTTGGATGGTACAGTACGTCGCTATATACGTCCTTACTTGCATTTAATTTGGCATATTATACGGGACGTCGCCCGTCGAGCGCTGTTATTTAAGAACGGTGTTTATTGGTTATTCGTGTTTTATATTTATGTTGTATAGATTTTTTAAATGTATCAATTAATTGTTGAAATAAGCGAAAACTCATATTAATATTTTTCTCTTTAATAGCAAAGCTTAAATACTAAATATTTTGCAATATTTGCTAATACAAAATTACAGATTTATTTTTATAAAAAGGATATTATATAAACCAGTACATTAAGCAAGAAAACACAAAAATTCAATTCTATAGCTAACCAAAGGGGAATTGAACGAATTTACTAAATTTTCTTTTCATCATCCATGTAATCAATTTCCTTCCAAATATTATGCAAGTCTCTATAACAGAGTCCGTATATATTTTACTCTCAAATGTATATTAAAAGATTTGAAAGACAATAGATTAAATTCAACACATAAACCAAACTCCAAACTTAGTATTTTACAACATTTATAAAAATTTTTAATAAAGGTATCCTGCAGCTGCTCCTCTTTTTACTGTTTTAATCTTGTCAATCCAAAAAATACGCGTTATTTAAAGATCAAAATTTAGGATTTAGTGGACCTATTAATTATTCTGGTGGCTAATGGGTTTATTTAATTGAATTTGTGATAAATATCTGATAGATTATCAATAAGAATCACAAAATTACTAAGATGCTGGATAAAAACTGTGAATTGATTTATTTTAAAAATTCAAGTTCATTTTTTACTTACCTTTCCAAATTCAAACCCCGAACATTTTTCGAAATAATTAACATTTAAAAATAAACCTTTGTGATAAAGCATCCTATTAATTTAAATATATAATATATATCTCTAATTACCCCTGTATAGCTTAAAATAAAATAAGCTTTTCGAACTTCTCTGGTATCTACCGGTCTCGTAATTGACAACAAAAGCGTGTCGTGAACATAATTTATGAGAGCGGCGTCCGTTTGGGACAGCAACTTGAATCAAACCGCCCTGGAGTGAAACATCTTATTTTTTTATTCTGTTATCTTTGGTGGCGGCTAATACATAAGTGCTTCCATTCTGCAGAGCTCCCAAAAAATCATTCAATTAACTAAAATATTTCCTTTTATGAGTCGGCCTTGACTGTGGATAATTTTTCCTCCAACGCCAACAAGTTTTTTGGGAGGTATGGTCTTAGATCAAATAGAACATACAACACTCACATATAAACGAGCTAGACGTATGAAAATATTAAAAAATCAAAAATATTCCACATTAACACAACCTCAATGACAATAATAAAATGTCACTCGACATGAAACATCGTGTGTAACGCCAATGACATGAAACGATCGTTACGAGACATAAACAAAACCGATTTTGATTCTGCACAAGACATTTGGCAAACTTCAGGTGGCTTCTCTGGTGGCTTCTTCTTATTGCTCGTTTATATTTTCCATTCTAGTTGCCTTTTTGGAATGACTGTGAATGAAAGCAAGAACCAATACCGTACCAATAATTTTATTCATTTTATTAAAACAGTCCAATTCTTTATTTCCAGTTGGAAAGATAAAATCAAAATGTGTATAATTTTCATAAACCTGTTATTCATTACTTATTTAAAAGAATATTTTTTCAAAGGGCTGTAGGGAGAAAAATAGAAATTAGGCACATTGGGCTCACCTGTAGTTCTTTGACTCTGGTGACTAAGTGTTCAATACCCTTAAAAAGTCCATAACAACAATTCAATCCTGTCTTTATTATCACGAAAGTTCCAAATGTAATCAAATTAATTCACCTATTTCTGACGTGATTGGTTTTACTCACAACACTAGGCAAACTATCAAGTTTTGTGTCACTTCAGATTTATTTCTCCGTCTAAATAATGATCAGCCAGAAGCGAAGGTGTGAATAGATTGAAATTGGAACAAGGGCGTAACATAATTAAATTAAAAGGGAATAAATTGATTGGAATTTTCGATTAATTTCATGTATGGTAACAAAATGTTCATTCCACTTCTATATTTTTTTTATTAAGATGTCTTTAATTGGAAAGTTTGTTGTTACCAATAACATATTAAAGATAGACTGTCTTTGTAGGCTTCAGTCTTTCGATTAACCGTTTAAATTTATTACAAACGTTAACCTAATCATTGACGTGAAAAATTTGATTAGTAGATGTTTAGATAGGTATGTCAAAATAGCAAATAAAATAAACGACATACCCAAAACCCGGATATACGTTACAAACGATGACGCACACTAAGAAGGCTATTGTACTTACTATATAATAATTGTAGAAGGACTCCCACCAATGAGAGATGATTTTATACTATATTTGTAATTTGAATTATGAAAATGATTCAAAAACACTAAATAGTGCTAAAAAATGGGAAAAAGATCAGAGAATGGGGTTTAAAATGAGTTATTCGATATTTTTTCGAGAAGGGGAAGGAGAATGATTGAGATTTATATAGAAGGACTAGAGAAATGATTGAAGGTATATAGTATATAAACCTGCTCAATTGGTTATAACAGAATATTGACTCAAATTTAAATGTAATTTATTTCTGCAACTTCACTCATATACCCTATCAACGTCCTTCTATAACTCGACACAATCTCTACCTGTTTCTATATTACGTAGAAATTTGAAGTAAACTGCAAATATCAGTCCATCTGATGATACTACTACTTTTGCAAATCGTTAATAAAAAGTGAAAAAAGTAGTGGTCCAGCATTGGAACCCTGTGTTATATAAATAGCTATTCTATCTATTTAACATATACACTGTGTTATTTATAAGATGCTACATGGGCATACCTGTACAAAACGTCAAACGCGACTTTTTCACCAAATAGCGTTAAAAAAATATATTAACAGATTTGGGAACGTCGTTAAAAAATGAGTACAAATGCACTATTAATTCTCTTGAATTCGCTCTGGTTAAATAAAAATAAGTAGTTATGTTCATTCTTAGTTATTTTTCACAATTTTTGTCTAAAAACATAAATTTAAAATAAAGCAAAGTTATTTGTTCCAAAAATTGTGAAAGAAGAAATAAAAACAGAAGGAAAAAATTTCACATCGGCGAATCGAACTGCCATACTTCAGGTTTAACTTTTAAATTCACCTTGCCCCTATCCTGCTGGCTATCTCGTAAGCGGTTAAGATAATTCGAAAGTGGAACCTATGAAAATTGAGTTCGACTTTTTTAAACATAGATATCCATTTTTTTATTGAACCAGAGCGAATTTAAAAAAATTAAAAGTGCATTTGAACTTATTTTCCAACGACCTTTCCAAATCTGTTATTATTTTTTATGAACGCTATATGGTAAGAAAGTTAGCTCGCGTTTGACAGTTTTGTACAGGAATCCCTATGGAACATTTTATAAATAACACAGTGTATAATATAATAAAATCCCTGTGACCATGTAGCTCTCCTAAAAATGCTTATTAAACGCAGTCTGATCTGTTGCAGTCGCCTTCGTTCAAGTTCAGCCGCAAGGCTTCTTCCTCGTACAGTTTGAAGCTAGAACCGCCCAACAAACAGAAATTAAAGACTGCGGGCGGCAAACGAAAACCGCTTAGCACACCAGCATCACCCAGTAGACCCGCAGCGTCTTCCCGTGAACCACAATGCACGTGCATGACGTCGGAGCAGTATGCCAGGCTCAAAGCGCAGGATCCCCGATATCGAGGTAAGTTTTGAATTTAAAAAAATCACAAATAACTAGACGGAAATTTTGCTTGTAAATGGATCCCTTATAAACATTTTATCGTACGTCCTCGCTAGATGAAAATGTTTCATAATAAACTGATAACTCAATAAAAATTCTATAGTACTTCCATGAAAATTTGTCCTAATAAACTGATACCTCAATAAAATTTTATCGTACGCACCTGATCTTGATATTTTTTCAAATCCATTGATCTCATAAAAATTCAATTGTACACCCATGCTTTATGAAAATATTGATCCCTTATGAAAATTTCATCGTATGCCCACGCCACAGAGTACACCATCTAACAAGAGGCAAAAGAAAGTAGTTTTCGTGATCGCAAATTTGTGTGCACATGCGTGAATTAATTAGTTTATCTGTCAATGTCAAGTCGTCGCTTCCGTTTATTACCCTTAGTTCACCGTGTATTATTTTAAGGTTAAGTTAAAAATCAGCTACTACTCATTAGACGCATGAGATAAATAATAAAAGTTGCTCTCATGCTATATAGTTGTTAGAAAAGATATTCTATGGTCCTAATTGGGAGGGATGTTTATCAACACTACTATTTTTCTTAGTGTAGTTATGGTTTTACTTCGAATCAATACTTGTGTAATTTTTCTCAGTGTATCATGTTTCAATGCCTTGACGTATTTCCACTCAGTATCGTGTAAGTCCAACTTCAAAGGAGCCGACAAAGCTTTCGTCTGTTTTTAGATGGTGTACTATGTGCCCAAGCTAGATAGAAATTTTTGTTAATAAATTGATCCCTTATTAAAATGTTATCGTACGCCTATGCTTAATGAAATTTTTTGCTAATAAACTGAAAACTTAATAAAATTTGATCGTACGCACATAATATTTATTGATCTTTATACAAATAAATTGATCCCTTATAAAAATATTATCGTAAGTCCCATTTAGATGAAAATTTTTCTTAATTAATTGATCCCTCATAAAAATTTTATCGCACTTCCATGCTAGATGAAAATTTTTGATAATAAGGTGATACCTCAATAACATTTTATCATACGCACATGTTTACAAATCAATTTTGGCGTCCGACAAATAAACACCGTATGTTAATTTTTTCCAAAAATTATATTTTCGGTTTTTTGGATTCTTGAAGATGAAATTTTTCTATTTTTGTACCAAAAATGTTTTCGTTTTTTAACACGCTTTTATTAGCTTCACTTGTATGTTTGTATGTTTGTGGGTTTGTAATTCTCCTTTGCGCGCACAAGCATACGTCGCACTTAGCCGGTGCAGATCTTTGGACGGTATTCGGATTATGGAGGGTAGAGGTAAGGAGAACCGTCTTGTATGGGGGGAGAGTTGAAAAAGTGTCCAGCTGTATACTGACAATAAAGCTTCAATTATCTGCCAGAGTAGCGCTGGCGTACAAAAAAATCTAATATGAACATAGCTATTGTAGACGGAGTGAAGTGTGCTGAGTTTAAATATTTAAAAATTTTCATTACTAGAGTAGTTAGTAAAATACCCGTATACAAAACTTCAACTATTTACCTTGTTTATTTCTCTATCTTCTTCTAATCACTTTTGGCGCTTTCTTTAAAAAGTATCCTAAGGTGCCGCAGCGCCACCCTTATTGAACGCGCTGTTACCGACACTTTTTCATACACAGAGACGGTTCTCCTTACCTCTACCCTCCATAATTCGGATTAAAGAACTTGATTGTCCAAGTTGACAGATAAAGCCCCATGTAACAACTTAGCATTAGATGAAATGGAACGACTAAGAAATAATAGTCGTCATTATTAGTTAGTCGCAAATAGTGTAATATCATTTCACAAATCATCAAGCACAAGACGATACAACTCTGTCTAAAATGATTAATTGAAAAATTTCATTTATATTTGTAGCAAGACATAGAATTATAAGATCGAATTTTATTACGTTGCTCAAAAAGAATTTTACATTCGTGCACCCTCTGTTGGAAATTTATAAAACTATCAATGAGAACTTAAAGAAAAACTCTATTGACAATAAATCGAACTGAAAAATGAAAAAAAGGTGGAACGTGTCGGGGGACACAC